>RXID01015430.1:51600-87236 GCA_005019695.1 Trichopus zeylanicus subsp. travancoricus
AGTAGCGGTAACTGTGGTAGTAGAAGCATTAGTTGCCACAATAGTTGTAATAGTTATAGTGGCAATAGTTGCAGTGGTAGCAATAATAGTGTTAGAAGTAGCAACAAATAGTAGTAGTTGTAGCAGTAGTAGCAATAGAAGTGCAAGCAGTAGAAGTAGCAGTAGTAGTAGTAGGAGAAGACGTAGTAGTAGTTGTAATGGTTGCAACAACAACAACAACAACAACAACAATAGTAGTAGTAGTAGTAGCAGTAGCATTAATTGAAGTGTTAGCAGGAGTAGTAGTAGTAGTGTTAGTTGGAGTAGTAGTTGTAGCTGTAGTAGTACTAGCAGTTGTAGTAGAAGCAGTAGTAGTACTAGTTGTAGTAGCAAGAGTAGTAGCAGTAGCTCTAGTTGTAGTAGTAGTAGTAGCTGTCATAGTTGCAGTGGTAGCAGCAGCAGTAGTAGTAGATTTAGTAGTTGTAAGAATAGTAACAGTAGTAGTAGTTGTTGTTATTGTAGTAGTAGCAGTGGAAGTACTTGTAATAGTGGTACTAGTAGCAGTAGTGGGAATAGTAGTAGTAGTAGTAGCAGCCGTAGTAGTAGTAGTAGTAGTAGTAGCTGTAGGAGTAGAAGTAGTCGTAGTAGTAGTTACAGTGGTGGTATTATTATGAGAAGTTGAAGGAGAAGTGGTATTAGTAGTAGTGGCAGTGGCAACAATAGTAGCTATCGCGGTTTAGTTGTTGCAGAATTAGTAGTAGTAGTACTAGCAGTATTAGTAGTAGTAACAGTCGCAATAGTAGTTGTAGTTCTAGTCGTATTAGTTGCAGCAGCAGCAGCAGTAGTAGTGGTAGTAGCAGTAATAGTAGCAATAGTAGTAGCAGTAATAATAGTAGTAGTAATTGTAGTAGTAGTGGTAGTAGTTGTAGTAGTAGTAGTTACTGTAGCAACCATAATCGTAGCAGTAGTAGTTGTAGTAGCAGTAGTTGCTATAGTAGCAGTAGTAGTTGTAGCAGAAGCAGTATTTGTAGTAGTAGTCATGAAACTAGTAGTAGTAGTCGTGGAAGTAGTAGTAGCAGTTGTAGTAGTAGTTTTAGAAGTAGTAGCAATAGTAGTAGCAGTAGCCGTAGTAGCAGTAGCAATCATATTAGTAGTAGTAGTAGTAGTAGCAGTAGAATCAGCAGTAATAGTAGCAGTCGTCATTGTACTAACAGTAGTGTTAGTAGTAGTAGTAGTAGTAGTAGTACTTGAGGGAGAAACAATCAAAGTAGCAGCAGTAGTAGCAGCAGCAACAGCCGTAGTTGTAGTAGTAGCTGTAGTAGTGCAATAGCAATAATAGTAGTAGCAGTAGTAGCAGTATTAGCAGTCGTAGTAATAGTTATGGTAGTAATTGTTGTAGCAGTAGTAGCAAAAGTCGCAGTCGTAGTATTGAAAGTAATAGTAGAAGTAGTAGCCACTGTGGCTGTAGTAGCGGTACATGCAGTAATAGCAGACGTAGCCATAGTAGTGCTAGTCGTAGTAGTAGCAATAGTAGTAGTAGTAGTAGTAGTAGTAGTAGTAGTAGTAGTAGTAGTAGTAGTAGTAGTAGTAGTAGCAGTAGTAGTAGTAGTAGTAGCAATATTTGTTGTAGAAGTTGTAGTTGTTGCAATAGTAGTACTAGTAGGAGAAGTTGAACAAGTAGTTAGAGTAGTAGGAGCAGCATCAAAAGTAGTAGCAGCAGCCGGAGGAGTATAAATAGTACCGGTCTTAGTAGTTGTACTAGCAAGAGTCACGGCAGTAGTAGTAGTAGTATGAGTAGCTGTGTCAGTAGAAGTAGTTGTAGTAGTCATTTTTGTAGTAGCAGTAGCAAGAGCTGCAATAGTTGTAGTAGTAGTAGTAGCAGTGGTAGTTGAAGTAGTAGTAGTAATAATGGTAGTAGTAGTAGTGGTAGAAGTAGTAGTAGTTGTTGTAGTGGTAATACGACTAGCAGTAGCAATAGTAGTAGCAGCAGTAGTAGCAGCAGTAGTAGTCATAGTAGTAGTCATAGTAGTAGAAGTAGTAGCAGTGGTAGGAGTAGTAGTAGTTGTAGTGGTACTAGTAGTGGGAGCAGCAGTAGAGGTTGTCATACTGCTAATAGTAGCAGCAGTAGTTGTTGTTGTTGTAGTACTAGAAGAAGTAGTAGTAGTAGTAGTAGTAGTAGTAGACGGAGTAGTAGTAACAATTGGACTTGTAGGAGCAGTTTTAGTATTAGTAGTAGTTTTAGTATTAGTAGTAGTAGCAGCCGTAGTAGGAGAAGTAGAAGTAGCAGTAATAATTGTAGTAGTAGAAGTAGTTGTAGTTGTAGTAGAAGTTGTAGTTGTGGTCGTAGTACTAGTAGTAGTGGTGATAGCAGCAGTAGTAGTAGTAGTACAGGTAGTAGCAGTAGCAGTAGTAGCAGTTGTAGTAGTTGTAGTAATAGAAATAGAAGTAGTAGTAGTGGTAATCATAGTAGCAGTAATAGCAAGGGGAGTAGTAGTAGTAGTACGTGTAGTCATAGTAGTAGCAGTAGTAGTAGTAATAGAAGAACTTGAAGTGCTAGTAGTAGCAGAAGTAGCAGAAATAGCAAAAGTAGTAGTAGTCATAGTTGTACTAGTAGCAGACATAGTAGTAGTGGTACTTATAGTTGTAGTAATTATCGTAGTAGTAATAGTTGTTGTTGTTGTTGTAGTAGTAGTAGTAGTGATAGTAGTAGTAATAGTAGGAGGAGTAGCTGTAGGTGGAGTAATAGTAGTCGTATTAATAGTTGTAGTAGTGGTAGCTGAAGTAGTAGTAATATTAGCAATAGTAGCGATAGTAGTTGCAGTAATAATTGTAGTAGTAGGTGTAGTAGGAGTAATAGCAGTAGTTGCCATACTAGTAGTAGTAGTAGGAGTAGTACTTGGAGTAGTAGTTGCAGTAGTAGTAGGTGTACTAGTAATAGTAATAGTAGTAGTAGCCATAACAGTAATAGCAGTAGTAGAAGTGGTAATAGCAATCGTTATAGTAGTAGTAGTAGAAATACAAGAAGTAGGAGTTGCAATACCAGTAGTAGTAGTGGTAGCAATAGGAATAGTAGTAGTAGTAGTAGTAGTAGTAGTAGTAGTAGTGCTCATTGTAGTAGTAGTAGGAGTGACAGTGGGACAAGTAGTAGTCGTAGTAGTTGTAGTGGTTGTTGTAGTAGTAATATTAGCAGTAGTAGTAGCCACAGTAGTAGCTGCAGTTGCATTACTAGTGGTAGCAGTCACAGTAGCAGTAGCATTAGTAGTTGTTGTAGTAGTAGTAGTAGTAGAAATGGAAGTACTAGTAGTAGCTATAGTAGTAGTAATAGTAGTAGCCGTATCAGTACTAGTTGTAGTAGTACTTGTAGTAGTAGGAGTAGTAGGAGTAGTAGTTGCAATAGCTGTAGAAGTAGCTGTAGTAGTACTTGGAGTAGTACGAGTAGAAGCAGCAGAAGAAGGAGTAGTAGTAGTAGTAGCAGTAATAGAAGTAGTAGGAGTTTCAGTTCAATTAGTAGTAGTAGTAGTATTAGTAGGAGTACTAGCAATTGTAGTAGTACTAGTAGTACGAGTAGCAGTAGTAAACATAGTAGTAGAAGCAGAAGTATTAGTAGCAGTTGTAGTTGTAGTAGTAGTAACAGTAGCGAAAGTAGTAGTAATAGTCGTACTAGTTGTAGTGGTAGTATTTGTAGTAGTAGTAGTAGTAGTAGCAGTATTAGTAGTAGTAGCAGTAGCAGTAGTAGTAATAGTAGCAGTAGCAGTAGCAGTAGTAGGAGTAGTAGTAGTCATTGTTGTAGTAGCAATTGTAGCAGTAGTAGAAGAGGTAGTAGTAGTAGCAGTAGTTGTTGTTGTAGCAGTTGTAGTTGTTGTTGTTGTTGTTGTAGTAGGTGTTGGAGTAGGAGTAGTAGCAGCAGTAGATGGAGTAGTAGTAGTGCAGTTAGCGCAAAAAGTACGCGTGGTAAAAGCAATGGTAGTAGTGGTTGTAGTTGTAGTACTAAGTGTTGTTGTTGCAGTAGTAGTAGTAGTTGTTGTTGTTGCAGTAGTAGTAGTAGTTGTTGTTGTTATAGTAGTAGTAGTGGTGGTGGTGGTGGTGGTGGAAGTAGCAGTAATAGTGGTAGAAGTCATAGCAGTAGGAGTAGTAGTAGGAATAGTTGTAGTTGTTGTTGTTGTAGTAGCAATTATAGTAGTAGTAGTTGTGGTAACATCATCGAAGCAGCAGTAGTAACGTCAGGAGCAGCAGCAGCAGCAGCAGCAGTAGCAGTAGCATTCGTAGTTGTAGGAGTAGTAGTTTTAGTCATAGTCACAGTAGTAGTAGTAGCAGTAGCAATAATTATTGTTGTTGTTATTGCCGTAGTAATAGTAGCAGTAGTAGTCGTTGTTCTAATAGTTGTTGTAGTAGCAAAAGTAGTAGTGATAGTAGTAGAAGTAGTAATAGTAGTTGGAGGGGTAGTTGTAGTAGAAGTAGCAAAAGTAGTACTAGTCATAGTAGTAGTAGTAGTAGCAATTGTAGTAGCAATAGCAGTAGTTGCAGTAGCAGAGTGGGAGTAGTAGTAGTTGTTGTAGTAGTAGAGGCAGTTGCTGTAGCACTAGTACTAGTAGAAGTAGTAGTACCAGTAGTGGGAGTAGTAATAGTAGTGGCAGTTGCAATAGTAGTTCTAGTACGAGTAGTAGTACTAGTAGTAGTAGTAGTAGTAGTTGTTGTTGTTGTAGTAGTAGAAGTAGAAGTAGTAGTAGTAGTGGTAGTAGTAGTAGTAGTAGCAGCAGTAGTAGTCGTAGTAGTCGTAGTATACTAGTAGTACTAGTAGTCGTTGTAGTAGTTGTGGCAGTAGTAGTTGTAGTAGTAGTTGAGGTATTTCTAGTAGTAGTTCTAGGAGTCGTTGTAGTGAAAGTAGTAGCAGTCGTAGTAGTAGTAGTTTTTGTAATAGTCGTAGTAGTAGTAGTAGTGGTACGAGTTGTAGAAGTAGTTGTAGTTGTAGTTATAGCAATAGTAGTAGTAGCAGTTGTTATCATTGTTGTTGTTGTGGTAGTAGTTAGAGTAGTAGTAGTATTACTAGTACTAGTAGTAGTGGTAGTAGTAGTATTACTAGTACTAGTAGTAGCAGTAGTAGTAATATTATTATTACTAGTGTTAGTAGTAGTAGTAGTAGTATTACTAGTACTAGTGTTAGTAGTAGTATTACTACTACTATTGTTAGTAGTAGTGGTGGTATTAGTAGTAGAAGTAGTGGGAGTATTAGGAAGAGGAGTGGTGGTAGTAGTAGTAGTAGTAGTAGAAGTAGTAGTAGTAGTAGTAGTAGTAGTAGTGGTAGTAGTAGTAGTAGTAGTAGTCTTAATAGTAGTAGTTGTAGCTGTTGCAGTGGTAGTGGGGGTAGTAGTAGTAGTAGTAGTAGTCGTGGTGGTTGTAGTTGTATGAGTAGCAGTAGTACTAGCAGTATTCTTTGTAGGAATAGTATTAACAGCAGTAGTAATGGTAGTAGTAGTTGTTGTTTTTGTAGTCGTAGTAAAAGTGGGAGCAGGAGCAGCAGTAGCAGCTGTAGTAGTATTAGTACTAGTAGGTGGAGTAGGAGGAGGAGGATCAGTAGGAGTAGGAGTAGGTTTAGGAGTAGTACTAGGTGTAGTTGTCGTAGGGGTTGTGGTAGTAGTAGCAACAGTAGTGATGGTAGTAGGAGTAGAAGTAGCAGTAGGATTTGGAGGACTCGTAGAAGTAGTAGGCGTAGCAGTACGTGTAGTTGTAGTAGTTGTAGTTGTTGTAGTTGTTGCTGCAGTAGTTGGAGAAGGACTAGGAGTAGGAGCTATACTAAAAGTAGTGGGAGTCAGAGTAATAGTGGTAGTAGCAGTAGAAGTAGTAGTTGTAGTCTTAGCAGTAGCAGCAGCAGTAGTAGTAGCAACAATAATAGCAGAAGCAGCAGCAACAACAATAAGAATAGTAATAGCAGAAACAGTAGCACCAACAACAACAACAGTAATAGCCGTAGTAGTAGTAGTAGCAGCAACAACAACAACAGAAGTTGTGGAGTAGTAGTGGTAGTGGTTGCAGCAGCAGCAGCAGTAGTAGTAGTTATAGTAGTAGTAATAGGAGTTAGAGTAGTAGTAGCAGTGCGAGGAGTCGAAGTAGTAGTAGCAGTAGCAGGACCAGGAGTAGGAGTAGAAGTAGTAGTAGTAGCAAAATCAATAGTAGTAGTAATGGTGGTTATTGTAGTAATAGAAATAGTAGCAGCAGTAGTAGCAGTAGCGATAGTAGTGGTAGCAATTATACAAGTAACAATAGTAATAGTAGTAGTAGTAGTAGCAGTAGTAGTACTAGCCGGAGTAGTAGCAATAGTTGCAGTAGTAGTATGAGTAGTAGTAGTAGTCAGAGTAATAGGAGGAGGAGTAGTAGTAGTAGTAGTAGGAATAGAGTACAAGTGGTACTGGGAGTAGTAGTAGTAGTAGTAGTAGCAGCAATAGTGGTTGTAGTAATAGTAATAATAGGAGTAGTATTTGTAGTAGTAGTAACAATAGTAGGATTAGTAGTAATAGAAATAGTAGTAGTAGTAGTAGTAGTAGTAGTAGAAGTAGTAGTAGTAGTTGTAGTTTTAGTAGTAGAAGTCGTAGCGGTAGTAGTAGTAGCAATAGTAGTAGCAGCAGTAGTCATAGTCGTGATTCCAGTAGTAGCTGTAATAGTACTAGTAGTTGTAGTAGTTGCGGTAGTAGTATTAACAATAGAAGCAGTAGTTGCTGGAGTAGTAGTGGCAGTAGTAGAAGCATTATTAGTATTAGTAATTGTAGCAGTAGTAGTAGTAGTAGAAGTAGTTGTAGTTGTAATAGTAGGAGTAGTAGCAATAGTAGCAATTGTAACTGTAGTAGCAGTTGTAGTAGTATAAATAATAGAAGTAGTAGTCTTAACATTAGAAGCAGTAGTAGCAGTTGTAATAGTAGTAGCAATAGTAGCATTAGGAGCAGTAGTAGCAGAAGATGTAGTAGTCGTTCTGATACAAGCGGATGTAATAGTAGTAATAGTACTAGTACTAGTAGGGAAATTAGCAGTTGTAGTAGAAGTAGTAGTCCTAGAAGCAGTGGTAATAGCAGTAGTAGTTGTAGTAATAGTAGCCACAGTAGTTGCAGTTGTATTGTATTTGTAAGCGGGGAAGTAGTGGATGTAGTCGTAATAGTAGTAGTTGTTGTTGTTTTTATTCTTGCTATAGTTGCAGTAGGAGCAGTAATTGTAGTAGTAGCGGCAGTAGCCATAGTAGTTTAGAAGTAGTAGGTGAAGTAAGAGTAGTAGAAGTAGTAGCAGTAGTAGTTGGAGTAGTAGGAGTAGTAGTAGTAGCATTGGTAGTCGTAGTAGCAGTAGTAGCGGAAGTAGAAGCAGTAGTAGTCATAGTGGTAGCAGCAGTAGTAGTAGTAGGAGGAGGAGGAGTAGTAGTAATAGTAGTAGCAGAAGCAGTAGTCGTAGTAGTCGAGGTTGTAGCTGTATGAGTCATTGTAGTTGCAGAAGTAGTAGCAGTAGTAGTACTTGGAGGAGCTATAGTGGTTGCAGTAGCAGTTGCTATACTAGAAGAAGTAGTACCGGCAGTAATGCTAATAGTAGTGGTAGCATTTGTAGCAAGAGATGTAGTACTAGAAGTAGTCACATTCATAGCAGTAGTCGTAGTAGTAGTAGTTGTTGTTGTAGCAAAAGTAGTGGTAGTAGAAGTCGTGGCAGTAGTAGTAGCGGTAGTAGCAGTAGTGGCCACAGTAGTCGTAGTAGTCATTATTGTTATTATTGTTGTAGTTGATGTAATAGTTGTCACAGTAGTAGTATCAGCAGAAGTCGTAGTTATAGCAGTAGTAGCAGCAGTAGCCGTAGTAGTAGTTGCAGTTGTACTACTAATAGTAGTGCAATTACTATTAGAAGAAGTAGTAGTAGTAGTGGGAATAGTAATAGTAGCGACAGTTGCAGTAGTTGAAGTAGTAGGAGATGTAGTAGTAGTAGCAGAAAAAATAATAGTAGTAGTAATAGTAGTGTGGTAGTAGTGGTAGTAGAAGTAGTAGTAGTAGTAATAGTAGTATTGATTGCAGTATTAGTAGATGAATTAGTTGTAGTAGTAGTAGTAGTAGTAGTAGATGTCGTAGTGGTAGTAGGAATAGTGGTAGAAGTAGTAGTAGTTATAGTAGGGGACGTAGTAACAGTAGTAGTTGCAGTAGAAGAATTAGTAGTAGTAGTTGTTGTTGTTGTACCAAGCGTGGTTATAGTAACAATAGTAGTGGTTGTTTCAGTAGTCGCAACATTGTTGTAGTAGCAGTAGTATCAGTAGTAGCGATAGTAGTAGCACAGTGGTACAAGTGTGGTAGTAGAAGTAGTAGTAGTGGTTGTAGTACCAGTAGTAGTTGTAATAGTCGCTGTAGTTGTTATTTTTGTTATTGTAATAGTAGTAATAGTTGTGATAGAAGTGGTAGAAGTAGAGTAGTAATAGCAGTATTAGTAGTAATAGGAGAAGTGATATCAATAGCAGCAGTAGTAATAGTAGTTGTAGCAGTAGTAGTAGTAGTAGCAGAAGCAGCTGTGGCAATAGTAGTTGTAGCAGTAGTAGTTGTTGTGGTAGAAGTAGCATCAATTGCAATAGTAGCTGTGGCAGTAGGAGCAGCAGTAGCTGCAGTTGCAGTAGTACTAGTAGTAGTAATAGTTGTAGCTGCAGCAGTAGTGGTGGTAGTAGTTGTAGGATCAGCAGTATTAATAATAGCAGTAGGAGGAGGAGTGCTAATAGTAGTAGTTGCAACAATAGTAGAGGTAGCAGCAGCAGTAGTAGTTCTTGTTGTATTAGCAGCAGTAGTAGGAGGAGCAATAGCAGTAGTACTAATAACAATAGTGGTAGCTGTACCAGCAGTTATAGTAGTTACAGTGGTAGTAGTAGTTGTTTTTGTTGTTGTTGTAGTAGTAGTAGTAGTAGTAGTAGCAGCAACAGCAATTGCAGTAGTTGTAGAACTATTTGTAGGTTTAGTTGTAGCAGCAGTAGTTGTAACTGTAGTAGTACCAGTAGTGGCAGTTATAGCAACAATAATTGTAGTAGTAGTAACATCAGTAGTAGCAGTTGCGGGAGTTGTTGTAGCGGTAGTAGTTGTGGTTGTAGTAGTTGTAGCAGTAGGTGTAGTTGTAGAAGTAGTAGTCGTAGAGGTAGCTATAGTCGTAGTACTAGTAGTAGTAGTAGTAGTAGAAATGTTAGTAGCAGTATTAGTAGTTGCAGATGTAGTAACTACAGTAGTATTAGTCGGAGTAGTAGTGTTAGTGGTAGTTGTCGAAGTAGTAGTAGAAGTAATAGTAGTTGTAGAAGCAATAGGTGAATTAGCGGTAGTAGTAGTAGTAGGAGGAGGAGGAGGAGGAGTAGTAGGAGTAGTTGTAGCAGCAGCAGTAGTAGTAGTTGCAGTAGCAATCGCAGCTGTGGTAGCAGCAGCAGTTGTTGTTGTAGTAGTAGTAGCGGTAGTTGTAATAGGAACAGCGTAGCAGTAGAAGGAATAGCAGTAGCAGAAACATTAGTGGTAGCACTAGTAGTGGTAACAACACTAAAGTAGAAGTAGTAGTAGTACTGGTTGTAGCAGTAGAAGTAGTAGTAGTAGTAGTAGTAACAGTAATTGAAGTAGCAGCAGTAGTATTAGTAGTAGTAGTAGTAGGAGTAGTAGTAGTAGTAGTTATAGTAGGAGAACTAGTAGTAGTAGTAGTAGTAGTTGTTGTTGTTGTTGTAGTAGCAGTAGTAGTAGTCGTTGTAGTTGTAGTAGTTGTAGTTGTTGTTGTTATTGTTGTAGTAGTAGTAGTAGTAGTATTAGCAGTAATAGTAGTAGTAATTATAGAGTAGTAGTAGTTGTAGCAGTAGCACCAACAGTTGTTGTTGAAGTCAAAGTAGTAGTTGTAGTAGAAGACATAGTGGTAGACGTAGCAGTAGTAGTAGTTGTAGTCATAGTAACAATAGTTGTAGTAGCGGTACTAATGGTAGCAGTTTTTGTAGCAGCAACAATATTAGTAGTAGTAACCATAGTAGTTGTAGTAGTAGTTGTTGTTGTTGTAGTAGTAGTCAAAGCAGTAGCAGTAGTAGTACTTGTAGTAGCAATTTTAATAGTAGTAGTAGAAGTAGCAGCAATAAATGTACTAGTTGTAGTTATGGCAGTAGTAGTAATTCTGGTAGATGTAGCAATAGTTGTAGTAGTAGTTGAAGACGAAACAGTTGTAGTTGTTGTAGCTGTAGCAGTAGATGCGATAGTTATAGTGTTTGTAGTTGTTGTTGCAGTAGTCGTAGTAGTAGTTGCAGAAGTTATAGTAGTTGTGGTTGCAGTTGTTGCAATAGTAGTAGTAGTAGTACTATAAGTAGCTGTAGTGCGAGTAGTAGCAGTAGTTGTACTAGTAGTTGCAATAGAACTAGTAGTAGTAGTAGCTATAGTAATAGTAGTACTAGGAATTATACTAGTAAAAGAAGTAATACTTGTTGTAGTAGTAGTAGCGGCAGTAGTAGAAAGAGTAGTAGTAGTTTTAGTAGTAGCTATTGCTGTAGTAGTCATAGTAGTGGTAGGAGTAGGAGTTTGAGTAGGAGTAGTAGTAGGAGTTGTAATAGTTGTAGTGGTGGTTGTAGTTGGCATGGTAGCAGTACTAGTCGTCATAGTAGGCGTAGTAGTAGTTGTAGTAATAGCAGTAGTGCTACCGGAGTAGTAGTTGTTGTAGTAGAAGTAGTAGTAGTAGTAGTAGCTCTCATAACAGTAGTAATAGCAGTAGTAGAAGTAGTAGTAGTGGCAATAGTAGTAGAAGAAGTAGTTGTAGTAATAGCAGTAATAGTAGGAGACATAGTAGAAGCAGCAGTAGCAAAAATCATTGTAGTAGCAATAGTAGTAGTAGTAGTTATCATTGTTGTTGTCATTGTTATAGTTGTTGTAGTAGTAGTAGCAGTAGCAGTAGTGGCAAATGTAGTAGTAGTAGCAGAAGTAGTAGTTGTAGTAGTAGTCGAAGTACTAGTAGAAGTAATTATAGTTGTAGTGCAATAGCAGAAGCAGTAGAAGTAGGAGTAGTAGTAGTAGGAGAAGTAGTAGTCGAAATAGTAGCCGCAGTGGTAGCAGTAGTTGTAGAAGTAGTAGCAGTCATAGTAGTGGTAGCAGTGGTAGTAGTAGTTTTAGTAGTAGTAGCCGATGTTGCAGAAATAATAGCAGCAATAGTAGTAGCAGTGGTACCAGTAGTAGCCTTAGTAGCGGAAGTAGCAGTAGCAGTGGTAGCAGAAGTTGTAGTAGTAGTAGATAGAGACGTAGTAGTAGGAGTAGTAGTAGCAATAGTGATAATAGCAACAACTGCAATAGCAGTAGTAGTAGCAGTAGCAGTAGTGGTAGCAATTGCGGTGGTACCAGTTGTAGAAGTAGAAATAGTAGTAGTTGTGACAGTAATTAAAGCAACAATAGTAAAAGCAATAGTAGTAGTAGTAGGAGAAGTAGTAGTACTAGTTGTTGTTGTAGAAGGAGAAGAAGAAGTAGTAGTAGTAGTAGTAGCGGCAACAACATCATAAGAACCAGCACCAACAATAGTAGTAGAACTAGTAAGAACAGGAGCAGCAGTAGCAAGCGAGTACTATCAGCCGTAGCTGTAGTAGTAGTAGTAATAGTCAGAGTAGTAGTAGCAGTAGTAGAGTTAAACTAGTAGTAGTAGTAGCTGGAGCTGAACTAGGAGTAGAAGTAGTAGTAGTGGAAGTAGTAGTAGCAGTAGCACTAGTAGTAGTAATAGGAGGAGTAGTAGTAGTAGTAATAGGAGTAATGGTAGTAATAGTAATTATACTTGTAATTGAAGTAATAGTAGTTATAGTAGCTGTAGTAGTAGTAGCCGAAGGAGTAGCAGTACTAACAGTAGCCGTAGTAGTAATAGGAGTAGGAGTTCGAGTAGGAGTAGTAGTGGGAGTTGTAGTAGTAGTAGTAGGAGGAGGAGGAGTACGAGTGGTACCATCGGTTAATAGGAGGAGTAGCAGTACCAAGGGTCATAGTAGGCAGAGTAGCAGTTAGTAATAGAGGTAGGAGTAACATTAGTAGAAGTAGTTGCGATAGTAGTAGTAGTAGTAGAAGTAATAGGACTAGTAGTAGTTATAGTTGTAGGAGTAATAATAGTAGTAGTAGTAGGAGGAGGAGGTGTAGTAGTAATAGTAGTAGTAGTAGTAGTAAGAGTGGTAATTGTAGTAGTAGTTGTAGCAATAGTAGCAGCAGTAAAAGTAATAGTAGTAGTAAGAGTAGTAGTAGTAGCAGCAGTAGTAGTAGTAGGAGGAGGAGGAGGAGGAGGAGGAGGAGAAGTAGTAGTGGTAGTAGTAGTAGTAGGAGTAGTAGTATTAGTAATAGAAGTTGCAGTAGTAGCAATAGTAGTAGTAGTAGTACTAAGTGCAGTAGAAGTAGCTATAGTAGTAGTAGTAATAGTAGAAGTAGTCATAGTAGTAGTAGTAATTGTGGTGCTGTCGTAGTAGTAGTACGAGTAGTAGCTAGTAGTAGGGGGGTGTCTATTAGTAGTAGTAATAATAGTAGTTGTTGTAGTAGTATTATTGTAATAGTAGTAGTAGTAGTAGTAGTAGAGTAGTAGTAGTAGTAGTAGTAGTACGATAGGCGATAGTTGCAATAGTAGTAGTAGCATCTGCAGTAGTAGAAGTAGTAGGTGTTTTGGTTGTAGTAATAGTTGTAGTAGTAGTAGGGGTAGCAGAAGCAGTTTGGGTTTGAGTAGGAGTAGTAGTAGGTGTAGTAGTCATAGGAGTAATAGTAGTAGTAGTTGTAGTAGTTGTAGTTGTAGTAGTAGTAATTGTAGTAGTCGCAGCAGTAGTAGTAGTAGTTGTAGCTGAAGTAATAGTAGTAGTAGTAGCACTAGGAGGAGGAGGAGGAGGACTAGTACTAGTAGTGGTAGTTGTAGTAGTTGCAGAAGTGGTAGTAGCAGTAATGGTAGGAATAGTAGTAGTAGTAGAAGTAGTAGTAATATTAGTCATAGTAGTAATAGTGGTAAGGGTGGTAATTGGACTTGCTGTATTACTAGTTGTAGCATTAGCAATAGTAGTAGTAGTAGTAGTAGTAGTAGTATGATTAGTTGCAGTAGCTAGAGGAACAATAGCATCAGTAGTTGTAGTAGCAGATGTAATTAGAGCAATAGTAGCAGAAGTAGTAGTCGTAGTAGTAGTAGTATTCGTAGTAGTAGTAGCAGTCGTAGTCATAGCAGCTATAGCAGTAGTAGTAGTGGGAGTAGTCATAGTAGCAGTAGTTGTTGTTGTAGTTATTGTAGTGGGAGAGTAGTAGCCGTGGTGGTGCTTGTAGTAATAGTAGTTGCAGTAATAGTAGCAGAGCAGCACTACTAGTAGTAGGAGTGCTAGTGGCCGTAGAAGTTGTGGTAGAGGTAGTAGTTGTGGTAGTAATAGTTGTGGTATTAGCGGTAGCATTGATAGTAGTAGTAGGAGTAGTATTAGTAGTAATGGTAGTAGTAGTAGTTGTAGTAGTAGTCGTTGTAATAGTAGCAGTAGTGGCAATAGTAGTAGTAGTTGTAGTTTGAGTATGAGGAGTAGCAGTAGCAATTGTAGTTATAGCAGTAGTAGTTGTAGTAATAGTAGGAGGAGTAGTAGTAGTTGTTGTTGTTATTGTTCTTGTATTTGTGGTAATAGTAGTAGTAGAAATAGTCATTGTATTGTTAGTAGTTGTCTTAGTAGGAGTAGTAATAGGAGTAGAAGTAGTAGTTTTAGTAGTAGTAGTGGTACTAGTAGTAGTAGTAGTACTAGTAGTAGTATTAGTAGTAGTAGTAGTAATAGTAGTAGTAGACGTAGTAGCATTAGTAGTTCTGGTAGGAGTAGATGTAGCAGTAGCAGTAGTAATAGTAGTAGTTGTAGTAGTAGTAGTAGTAGTAGTAGTATTAGTAGTCGTACTTGTAGTAGGAGCAGTAGCAGCAACAGTAGTATTTGTTGTAGTAGAAGTAATAGTTGTTGTGGTAGTAGCAGTATAGTAGTATTTGCATTAGTGGTCGCAACAACAATAGCATTAGTAGTTTGGGTACTATTAGGAGTAGTAATAGTAAAAGGAACAGCAGGAGGAATAGGAGTAGGAGTGGGAGTATCAGGTGAAGTAGCAGTAGAAGTAGTAGTATTAGTAGTAGGTGTATTAGTAGTAGTTGTAGTAGTAGTTGTTGTTATACTAGTAGTAGTAGTAGTACTTGTTGTTGTTGTTGTAGTTGGAGTGTTTGGAGTAGCAGTAATAGTTGTATTTGTAGAAGCAGTAGCAGTAATAGTCATTGTTGTTGTTGTTGTTGTAGTAGTAGTTGTTGTGTTTAGGGTAGTAGTAGTGGTATAGTACAAGTTGCAGTAGTAGCAGTGGCAGTTGTAATAGAAGAAGTAGCAATGGTAGTTGTGGAAGTAGTAGCAATAGTTGAAGAAGTAGTAGCAGTGGTAGTTGCCGCATTAGCTCTAGTAGCAGCACTAGTAGTAATAGTAGTATTAGTAGAAGCAGTAGTAGCAACAGTACCTGTAATAGTAATAATCGTAGTAGCAATACTAGTAGTCATAGAAACCATTGTAGCCATAGTACTAGTAGTATAAGTAGTACTGTAGTACTAGAAATAGAAGTAGTTGTAGTAGCTGTAGTAGTACTAGCAGCAGTTGTTGAAGTTGCAGTAGTAGTAGTAGCCATGTATTGATAGTTGGAATAGTAGTAGCAGAAGTAGTAGTAGTAGTAGCAATAGTGGTAGGAGTAGCAAAAGTCAGGGTAGTAGTCGTACGAATGAAAGTAGAGTAGTAGTAGTAGAAGGAGTAGTAGTAGTAGTATTAGCAGTAGTAGTAGTAGCAGTAGTAGTAGTAGTAGTAGTAGTAGTAGTAGTAGTAGTAGTAGTTTTCGTTGTAGTTGTAGTAGTAGCAGCAGTACTAGTAGTAGTAGTTGTAGTTGCTGTAGTAATAGTAGTAGCATGAGCTCTTCTTGTAGTAGTAGTAGTAGTAGTAGTAGTAGTAGAAATAGTAGTAAAAGTGGTATTTGTAGTAGTAGTAGTAGTAGTAGTAGCATTAGTAGTAGTCAAAGCTGTAGTAGTAGCTGTAGTAGTAGTAGAAGTAGTACTATAGTACTAGCAATAGTAGTAGTTGTAGTAGTTGCAGTAGTGCTAGCAGCCATTGTCGATGTAGTAGTAGTAGTAACCTTGTGTTGATAGTAGTAGTAGAAGTAGTAGTGGTTGTAGTAGTAGTGGAGTAGTAGTAGTAGTGGTAGTAGTAGGTGCGATAGTAGTCGCAGTAGGTGTAGTAGTAGTAGTAGTTGTTGTTGTTGTTGTCATCAGGGTAGTAGTAGTAGTAGTAATTGTCGTTGTATTAGTAGTAGTAGTCATAGTGGGAGTAGAAGTAGTAGTAGTAATTATTGTAGAAGTAGTAGTATTAGAAGTAGTACTCGTAGCAATAGTAGTCGCAGTAGTAGAAATAGTAGTAGTAGTAGTCGTAGAAGTAGCAGTAGTAGTAGTTATTGCTCTTGGTGAAGTTGGGAGTATTAGAAGTAGTAGTAGGAGTAGCACTAGTAGCAATAGTGGCAGAAGTAGCAGTAGTAGTTGCAGTAGTAGCATTTGCCGTTGTGGTGGACGTAGAAATAGCAGTAGTAATAGCATTAGCCATGGTGGTCGTGGTAAAAATAGCAGTAGTAGTTGTCATTGATGTAGTAGGAGAAGTAGTAGTAGTAGCAACAGTAGTAGGAGTAGTAGTTGTAGCAGTTGTAGCAGTTGTTGTAGTGGCAATAACAACTGTATTAGTAGTGGTTGCGGTAGGTAGAGGTAGAAATAGTTGTCGTATGAGGATTAGTAGCAGTTGTAGTAGTAAAAGTGTTATTTGTGGAAGTAGAAGTAGTAACAGTTGGAGAAGTAGTAGGAATAGTAGTAGTAGTAGCACGAGCAGCAATTGGAATATTAATAGTATTTGTAGTAATAGTAGTAGTAAAAGTAGCAGTTGCAGTAGTAGTTTGAGTAGTAGTAGTAATAGTAGCAGTTGCAATAGTAGTTTGAGTAGTAGTAGTAGTAGTAGTCATAGCAGTGGCAACAGCAATAGCAGCCGTAGTGGTCATAGTAGTAGTACCTGTATTAGTCGTTGTAATTGCAGTAGTAGTATTAGTAGTAGTTGTAGTAGTAGCAGCAGTAGTAGTAGTCACAACAGTAGTGGTAGTTGTAGCAGCAGTAGAAGTAGTAGTCACAGTAATAGGAGCAGTAGCAGCACTAGTGGTAGTAGTAGTGTTAGTTGCAGCAGTAGTATTGGTAGTTGTAGTAGCAGCAGTAGCAGTAGAAGTTGTGGCAGTAGTAGTAGTAGTAGTCGTAACAGTAGTAGTAGCTGTAGTAGTCCTAGTAGAAGTTGTAGCAGTAGTACTAGGAGAAGTAGAAGTATTGGCAATAGTAGTAGTAGTAGGTGTAGTAGTTGTAGTAGTAGTAGTAGTAGCAGTTGAAGAAGTAGCGGTAGTAGTAGTAGCCGTAGTAGTGATAGTGGTAGTAGTCATGGTGGTGGCAGTAATAGTTGGAGTAGTAGTTGTTGCAGTAGTAGTAGAAGTAGGTGTTGCAGTAGTAGTAGTAGCAGCAACAGTCGTAGCTATAGTAGTAGTAGTAGTGGTAGCTGAAGAAGTTGTATTAGTAGCTATAGTAGCAATAGCAATTGTTGTAGAATAAGAAATAGCTATAGTAGAAATGGCAGTAGTAGTTGTAGTAGTAGTAGTAGTTATAGTAGTAGTAGCATTAGTTGTAGTAAGAGTGTTATGAGTAGAAGTAGTGGTAGTAGTCGTACTACTAGTAGGAGTAACTGTAGAAGTTATAGTAGTAGTAGACGCAGTCATCGTAATAGTAGTAGTAGTAGTCGTATTAGCATTAGTTCTAGTTGTAGTTGTTGTTGTAGTTGGAGCATTAGAAGAAGTAGTAGTAGTAGTAGGAGTAGTAGTAGTAGTAGTTGTGGCAGAAGGAGTAATAGCAGTTGCAGTCGTAATAGTAGTAGTAGTAGTAGCAGTAGTAGTAGTAGTAGTAGCAATAGTAGTAGTAGTAGTTGTAGTAGTAGTAGCTATAGTGGTAATAACAATAGTATTATTAGTAGTTGTGGTAGTAGTAGTAGTGGTAGAGGTAAAAGTAGTTGTAGTAGGTGTATTTGTAGTAGTAATAGTAGTAGTATTTATGGTACGTGTTAGGAGTTGAAGTAGAAGTAGCAGCAGCAGCATCGATAGCTATAGTAATAGTAGTAGCAGTAGTTGTAGCAGTCGCAGTAGTAGCGGTAGTAGTAGCAGTAGCAGCATTAGCAGTCGTAGTGTAATAGTATTTATAGTACTAGTAGTGGTAATAGTTGTAGTAGCAGCTATAGCAGCAATAGCCATAGTAGTAGTTGTAGTAGTGGTAATAGTTATTGTTGTTATAGTAGTAGTAGTAGTAGTAGTAGTAGTAGTAGTAGTAGTAGTAGTAGTAGTAGTAGCAGTAGTAGTCATATTAGTAGTAGCAACAACAGTGGTATTTGTAGCAACAACAGTAGTAGTAGTAATTGTTATAGAAGTAGTAGTGGTAGTAGAAGTTGTTTATTAGTAGTAGTAGTAGCAAAAGAAGAAGTAGTAGGAGTAGTAGTAGTAGCAGGAGTCATTGTAGTAGTGGTAGCAGTTCTAGCCATAGTAGCCGCAGTGGTAGTAGTAGCAGTCATAGAAAAATTTGTAGTAGCAGTTGTCATAGTAGTAGTAACTAGAGTAGAAGTAGTAGTAGTATCAACGGTTGCATTATTAGTTGCAGCAATAGTACTAGTAGCGGAAATAGTAGTGGTAGTAAGTGTAGTAGGAAAAGTACTAGTAGTAGAAGAACTAGTAGTAGCAGTAGTAGTAGTAGTAGTAGTAGTAGTTGTAGTAGCAGGGGCAGAAAAAATTTTAGTAGTTGTAGTAGCAGTAGCAGTAGTAGCGGCAATCATTTCAGAGTAATAGTGTAGCAGTAGGAGTACTAGTAGATGCGGAAGTAGTAGCGATAGTGGTAGAAGTAGGATAAAATTGTAGTAGAAACATTAGCCGTAGTAGTAGCCATAGTAATACTAGAAGTAGTTGTAGCAGTAGTAGCTGTTATAGTAGTAGTCGCAGTTCTTGTAGCTACAGTTGTGGGAGTAGCAATAGAAGAAGTAGTTGCAATAGTAGTCGCAGTAGTAGTAGTAGTAGCAGCAGCAGCAGCAGCAGCAGCAGTAGTAGTAATAGAAGCAGTAGTAGCAATAGTTGCAGTCATAGCAATAGTAGTAGCAGTAATAATATTAGTAATAGTAGGAACTGTAGTAGTTGTATCCATATTAGAAGTAGTAGTAGTCGTAATAGTTGTAGCAGAAGCAGCAGTAGAAGCAGCAGTAGTAGCAGCAGGAGTAGGAGCAGTAGTTGTAGTAGCAGTAGCAGCAATAGTTGTTGTAGCAATAGTAGCAGTAGGAGAAGTAGAAGTACTACTAGCTGCAGCAAAAGTAGTAGTAGTAGTCGTAGTAGTAGTTGGAGAAGTAGTAGCGGTAGCAGTACTAGTAGTAGAACTAGCAGTAGTAGTAGTAGGAGTAGTTATAGTCACAGTAGTAGCAGTAGCTGTAGTATCAATAATAGTTGCAGTAATGGTAGTAATAGTAGTAGTAGTTACAGTAGTATCAATTGTTGTTATTGTTGTAGTAGTAGTAGTAGCAGTTATAGTAGAGGTAGTAGTGGTCATTGTAGCCATTGTAGTAGTAATACTAACATTAGTTGTCACAAAAGTAGTGGTAGTCAAAGTAGTAGTAGTTGTAGTAGTAGTGGTAGCAGTGGTAGTAGTGGCAGTAGCAGTAGCAGTTATAGCAGTAGAAGCAACAGCAGTCGTAGTAGTAGAAGTAGCAGCAGCAGCAGCAGCAGCAGTAGTAGTAGCAGAAGTAGTAGTATTAGCAGCAGCAGTAGTTGTTGTTGTTGTAGTATTAAGATTAGTAGTAGTAGTAGTAACAGTAGTAGTAGTAGAAGTAGTATTACCCTTAATGGTAGGAGTAGTAGTAGCAGCAGTGGTAGTAGTAGGAGCAGAAGTAGTAGTAGTAGTAGTAGCCGTAATAGTAGTAGTTGCAATAGTAGTAGGAGAAGTAGTAGTAGTTTGAGTAGCAGTAGTAGTAGTTGTAGCTGAAGTAGCAATAGTAGCAATAGTAGTAGGAGAAGTAGTAGTAGTTTGAGTAGCAGTAGTGGTAGTTGTAGCTGAAGTAGTAGTAGTAGTAGTAGTAGTCGTTGTAGAAGTAGCAATAGTGGTAGTAGTGGCAGTAGTAGTTGTAGTAGCAATAGTAATAGTAGTAGTAGTAGCAATTGTAGTAGTAGTAGTATTGGTAGCGGAATAGAAATAGGAGTAGTGGTACAGTAGTAGTAGTAGTTATAGTAGCAATAGTGGCATTAGTGGTAGCAGTAGCAGCAGCAGCAACAGCAGCAGTAGTAGTAGTAGTAGCAGTAGTAGCAGCAGTAGTAGTAGTAGTAGTAGCAGTAGCATTAGCAGTAGTAGTAGTAGTAGCAGTAGCAGTAGCAGTAGTAGTAGTAGTAGTAGCAGCAGTAGTAGCAGTAGTAGTAGTAGTAGCAGTAGTAATAGTAGTAGTAGTAGTAGTAGTAGTTGTAGTAGTGGCATTAGTAGTAGCACTAGCAGTAGTAGTAGTAGTAGTAGCAGTAGTAGCAGTAATAGTAGCAGCAACAGGAGTAGTAGTAGTAGGAGGAGGAGGAGGAGTAGTAGGTGTAGAAGTAGTAGAAGTAGTAGTAGTAGTAGTAATAGTAGTCGTAGTTGTGGTATCAGCAAGAGTAGTGGCAGCAGCAGCAGTAGTAAGAAGTTGCTGAAGTACCTGAAGTAGTAGCACCCGTAGTCGGAGCAGTAGCAGAAGTAGTAATAGCAGTTGTAGTTGCGGTAGTGGTAATAGTAGAAGTAGGCGTAGCTGTTGTAGCAATAGTAGTAATAGTATTTGTCACAATAGTTGAAGTGGTAGTAGTAGGAGAAAAAAGTGGTAGTAGCAGCATCAACAGTAGTTGTAGCGGTCGAAACAATATTAGTGGTAGTTGCAATGGTTGGAGTCATCGTAGTGGCAGTAAAAGTAGCGACAGTAGCAGTAGTAGCAGCAACAAAAAAGCAATAGTAGCAGTATTGGTTATGGCTGTAGCAGTTGCAGTTGTAGCAATTGAGGCTATAGTAGCTGTTGTAGCCGTAGTAGTATTAGGTGTAGTAGTAGTACTAGAAGAAGTAATAGTAGTAGTAGTAGAAGCAGAAGTAGTAGTAGTCATAGTAGTAGTAGTAGTAGGAGGAGGAGGTGGAGTAGGAGGAGGAGTAGTTGTAGTAATAGTAGTAGCAGTAGTAGTAGTTGTTGTATGGGAAGGAGTAGGAGTAGGAGTAGTAGTAGCATCAGTAGGAGTAGGAGTATATTAGTAGTAGCCGGAGCAGAAGCAGGAGTCGTAGTAGTAATAGTAGCAACAGCAAAAACACAAGCAGTAGTAGTAGCGGTAGTAATAGTTGTAGAAGTAGCATCAACAGCCGTAATAGCAGCATTAGCAGCTATCGTAGTAGTAGTAGCAGAAGTAGTAGTAGTACAAGTAGCAGTAGCAGTAGTAGTAGTGGTAGTAGCAATAGCCATTGTAGTTGCAGTAGTAGTAGCGGTAGTAATTTTAGTAGTAGCAGTAGTAGTAGTAGTAGTGGTAGCAGTAGTAGTACTAGTAGTCGCAGCAACACTAGCAGTAGTAGTACTAGTAGGAGAAGTAGCAGTAGTAGACGAAGTGGTAGTAGCGGTAGTAATAATGTTATTATTCACAGTAGTACTAGTAGTAGTAGTTGCAGATGTAGTTGTACTAGGAGTGGCAATAGAGAATTATGGTAGTAGTAGTAGTAGTACCGACAGTAGCAGTAGTATAGTAGTGCAACAGTACTAGTAGTAGTAGTGGTGGCAATAATAGTATTTGTAGTAATAGCGAAAATGGTAGTAGTTGGAGAGAAAGTAGTGGTAGCTACAGCAGCAGTAGTAGTGGAAGTAGTAGCAGTAGTCGTAGCAGAATTAGTAGTGGTTGCTGTAGGTTGAGTGGTAGCAGTAGTAGCAGTAGTAGCGGAAGTAGTAGCCATAGTAGAAGTAGTATTAGTTGTAGCCATTGCAACAGATGCAACAGTAGTAGAAGTAGAAGTAGTAATAGGAGTAGTGGTTGTTGAAGTAGCTGTAGTAGGAACAGTAGTAGTAGTCATAGTGGTAGCAGCAGCAGATGGAGTAGTAGTAGCAGCAGTAGTAGTTGTAGCAGTAGTAGTAGTAGCATAAGGAGTGGTAGTAGTAGCAGTAGTTGGAGTTGGAGAAGGAGTAGGAGTACTAGCGGAAGTACTAGTAGTTGTATTAGCAGTATTAGTAGTAGTAGGAGTAGGAGTAGTAGAAGCATTGGCAACAGCAGCAGCAATAGTAGAAGTCGTAGTACTAGTAGTACTAGCAGCAACAGTAGAAGCAGCAGGAGCGAAAGTAGTAGTTGTTGTTGTAGCAGTAGTAGTACTAGTACTAGTAGTATGAGGGGGAGTAGTAGTAGTAGTAATAGTATTAGTAGTAGTAGTAGTAGTAGGTGTAGTAGTAGCAGTAGTAATTGTAATAGTAGGAGTAGTAGCAGAAGTATAGCAGCAGCAGCTGTAGTACCAGAAGTAATAGTGGTAGTAGCTGTAGTTATAGCAATAGCAATAGTACTACTAGTAGTAGTAGCAATAGTGGCAGTAGAAGTAGTAATAGTCGTAGCAGTAGCAGTTATCGTACAACTAGTAGAATTAGTAGTATTACAAGTTGTATAAGTAGTGGTTTTAGTAGTTGTAAGATTTGTAGTAGCAATTGTAGTAGTAGTCATACTAGTATTGCTAGTTGTAGAAACAGTAGTTGCATTACTTGCAATAGTAGTAGTTGTTGTAGTTGTAGTAGGAGCAGTAGTTTTAGGAGCAACTGCATCATTAGTACTAGTAGTAACAATACTAGCAGTAGTCGTAGTAGCAGTAGTATCAGCAGTCGTAGTAGTAGTAGTAGCAGCCGCAATAGTTGCAGTAGTACTACTAGTAGTAGTATTGGTAGTAACAACAACAATAGTAGCAGTATGACTAGCTGTAGTAGTAGTAGTAGCTATCGTAGTAGCAGCAGCAGTAGTAGTAGCATCGGAAGCAATAGTAGTATGCGTAGTAGTGTTAGTAGTAGTAGTCGTAGTTGTTGTAGTGCTGGTAGTGGCAGTTGTATTAGCAGAAGTAGTAGTTATTGTATTAGTAGTAGTAGAAGTAGTTGTATTAGTATTGGTGGTAGTGGTAGTATAGCAGAAGTAGTAGTAGTAGTTGTTGTTGTAGTAGTACCGTTAGAGTAGTAGTATAAGTGGCAGTAGCAGAAGTAGTTGCAGTAGTAGTAGGAGTAGTAATAGTAGTAGCTTTATTAGTGACAGTTGCAGTTGTAGGTGCAGTTGTAGCAGTAGTAGTAGTCATTGTAGTAGTAATAGTAGTAGTAGCAGTTGTAGTCGTAGTAGCAGTTGTAGTAGTAGTAGCAGTCGTAGCTTTAGTAGCAGTACTAGTAGTAGTTGTAGTCATAGTATAATAGTAGGAGTACTAGTGCTTCTTAGTAGTATTAGCAGCAGTAGTAGTAGTACTAGTATTAGTAGTAGCACTAGATGTGGTTATAGTAGGAGTGGTAACAATAGAAGGAAAAGTCGTTATACTAGCAGTAGTCGTAGCCGTAGTTGTAATAGTATTAGTAATAGCAGCAACAGTAGTAGAAGTAGTAGTAGCATTAGAGTTAGTAGTATTAGCTGTTGTAGTAGCAATAGTAGCAATTGTAGTAGTGGCAATAGTAGCTATCGTTGTAGTAATTGTGACAACAACAACAATAGTAGTAGCAGTAGCAGCAGGAGCAGCTGTAGCATTAGTTACAGTAGTCGTTGCTTTAGAAGCAGTTGTAGAAGTAGTACCATTAGTAGTAGAAGTAGTATTAGTAGTCATTGTAGTAGTAGTAGTTGTGGTAGTAGTAGTAGTAGTAGTATTAGTATTAGTCGTAGCAATAGTAGTAACAGTAATAGAACTAGCAGCAGCAGCAGTAGTAGTAGTAGTAGTGGTAATAGTAGTAGTAGTGGTAATAGTTCAAGTAGTAGCAGTAGTAGCATTAGTAGTAGTAGTAACTGCAGTAGTATTAGTAGTAGTTGCTGTGGTTGTAGCAGTGGTAGAAATAAAAATAGTTGTAGTAGGAGTATTAATAGTAGTATTAGTAGTAGTAGTTGTCGTAGTAGCTGTAATAAGAGTGTTAGGAGTAGAAGTAGTAGTAGTATCAACAACTTCAATAGCAGTAGTAATAGTAGTACTATTTGCTGTAGCAGTCGCAGTAGTAGCGGTAGTTGTTGCAGCAGTAGTAGTGGAATAGTATTTGTAGTACAAGTAGTGGTAGTTGTTGTAGTATTAGTAGTAATAAAAGTAGCAGCAGTAGTAATAGTTTGAGAAGTTGTTGTTGTAGCAATAGTAGTACCAACAGCAACAGCTGCAGCAACCGTAGTGGTCATAGTAGTAGTAGTAGTAGTAGCAGTAGTTGCAGTAGTAGTATTAGTAGTAGTTGTAGTAGTCTTTTGAGTAGTAGTAGTCATAGTAGTAGTGGTAGTTGTAGCAATAGTAGAAGTACTAGTCATCGTAGTTGCAACAGTTGGAACACTATTGATAGTAGTAGTATTAGCAGTAGCGGTAGTAGCAGTAGCAATAGTAGTAGTAGTAGAAACAATAGTAGTAGTAGTAGAAGTGGCTGTAGTAGTAGTAGTAGTAGTTGAAGCAGTAGTAGTAGCTGTAGTAGTAATAGTAGAAGTTGTAGGAGTAGTACTAGTAGAAGTAGTAGTATTAGCAATAGCAGTAGTAGTAGGTGTAGTATTGATAATAGTAGTAGTAGTAGTAGCAATAATAGAAGTAGTAGTAGTAGTGACTGTAGTAGCAGTTGTTGTTGCGGTTGTAGTTGTCGAAGTAGTAGTAGCGGTAGTAGAAGTAATAGTAGTAGTAACTATAGTAGTAGTTGTTGTTGTAGTAGTAGTAATAGTAGTAGTAGTAGCGGTGGTGGTGGTAGTAGCAGTAGTAGTAATAGCTGTAGTCGTAGTAGTAGTAGTAGTGGTAGTAGTTGCACTAGTAGTAGTTGCAGTAGTAGTAGTCGTAGGAGTCATAGTAGTAGTAGTAGCAGTAGTAGCAGCTGTAGTAAAAGTAGTGATAGTAGCAATAGTAGTAGTCGTAGGAGTCATAGTAGTAGTTGTGGTAGTAGTAGTAGTAGTAGTGGTAGTAGGAGTTATAGTTCTAGTAGTAGTAGTCATATTAGTCGTAGCAGTAACAATAGTTGTAGTAGTACTAGTGGTAGTGGTAGTTGGAGTAGTAGTAGTAGTAGTAGAAGAAGAAGAAGTAGTAGTTGTAGTAGTAGCAGTAGTAGTCATAGTAGTAGTGGTAGCAGTACTAGGCATAGTAGCCGTAGTGGCAGCAGTAGCCGTCATTGCAATACTACTATTAGTAGTAGAAGTCGTAGTAGCGGTCGTAGTAGTAGTAGTTGTTGTAATAGTAATAGGAATAGAAGTAGTACTAGTATCAACAGTTGCGTTAGTAGTTGCAGCAATAGTAGTAGTAGAAATAGTAGCTGTAGTAACAATAGTAGGGAAAGTAGTAGTAGTAGAAGTAGTAGCAGCAATAGTAACAATAGCAGTAGTAGTTGTACCTGCACGAGCAGAAGAAATTGTAGTAGTAGTAGTAGTAGTAGTAGTAGTAGTAGTAGTAGTAGTAGTAGTAGTAGTAGTAGTAGTAGTAGTAGTAGTAGCAGCGGCAATCGTTGGATAGTAGTAGTGTAGCAGTAGGAGTATTAGAAGTAGCGGAAGTAGTAGTAGTAGTGGTAGAAGTAGGAGAAGTAGTAGTGGTAACATTAGTCATAGTAGTAGCGATAGTAGGACTAATAGTAGTAGTAGAAGTAGTAGTTGTAGTAGTAGTCGCAGTAGTAATAGCAGTAGAAGTAGTAGTAGAAGTTGTTGATGTAGTAGCAATAGTAGTAGTAGTAGTAATCGAAGTAGGAGTAATAACAGTAGTAGCCAGACTAGTATCTGTATTAGCAGTAGGTGTAGCCGTAATAATTGTAGCAGAAGTAGAAGTAGTAGAAGCAGGGGAAGTAGGAGTAGTAGTAGTAGTAGCGATAGTAGCAGTTGTTGTAGTAGTAATAGTAGCAGAAGGAGATGTAGAAGTAGCAGTTGTTGTAGCAATAGTAGCAATAGTAGTCATAGTAGTAGTTGGAGAAGTAGTAGTAGCAGTAGGGGTACTGGTAGTAGAACTAGTAGTAGTTGTAGTTGTTGCAATAGTAGTAGTAGTAGGAGTAGTAGCAGTAGCAGTTGTAGCAGAAGTAGCAGTTGTAGTCGCAGCAATACAGTAGTAGTTGTAGTAGCAGAAGGTGTAGTAACAATAGTAGTTGCAGTAGTGGTAGGAGTAGGAGTAGTAGTTATAATAGTCATAGTTCTAGTAGTAGTAGTAGCAGCAATTATTTTAGTAGTAGTAGAAAAAATAGCTGTCGTAGTAGTAGTAGTGGCAGTTATAGTAGCGGTAGCAGTAGTCATTGTAGCAGCAGCAGCAGTAGCAGTAGCAATAGTGGTAGTAATAGTAGCATTAGCAGTTGTAGAAGTAGTAGTAGTCGAAAAGTAGTAGTAGTAGTAGTAGTAGTAGTAGTAGTAGTAGTAGTAGCAGTAGTAGTAGTAGTAGTAGTAGCAGCAGCAGCAGCAGGAGTAGTAGTAGTAACGACAGTAGAAGCAGCAGCAGAAGTAGTAGTAGAAGTAGGAACAGTAGCTGTGGTAGTTACAGTAGTAGTAGAAGTAGCAGTAGTAGTGGTAGTAGCAGTAGTAGTAGCAGAAGTAGTAGTAGTAGTAGCAGTAGTGGTAGTATTAGCAGTAGTAGCAGTAGTTGTAGCAATAGTAGAAGTAGTAGTAGCAGGAGAAAAGGTGGTAGTACCAGCAGCAATTGTAGTAGTAGTGGTAGAAGCAGTAGTCAAAGTAGTATTAGTGGTAGCTATAGTAGTTTGTGCGGTGTTAGTAGCAGTAGAAGTAGCAATACTAGTAGTAGTAGTTGTAACAGTAGCACTTAAGGCATTGGTAGTTATTGTAGCCCTAGTAGTATTAGGTGCCGTAGTAGTACTAGAAGAAGTAGTTGTAGTAGTAGTAGTAGTAGTAATAGAAGTAGTAGTAGTAGTAGTAGTAGTAGTAGTAGTACTAGTAGTAGTAGTAGAAGTAGTAGTAGTAGTAGTACAAGAAGGAGTAGGAGTTGGAGTAGTAGTAGTAGTAGTAGGAGTAACAGTTGTATTAGTAGTAGCCGGAGCAGAAGCAGGAGTAGTTGTGATCATAGCAGCAGTAGCAGAAGCACCAGTGGTAGTAGGAGCAGTAGTAATAGTTGCAGTATTAGCATTAGCAGCCGTAGTAGCAGCATCAGCAGTTGTAGTAGTAGTAGTGGTAGTAGTAGTAGTACTTGTAGGAGTAGTAGCATTAGCAGAAGCAAGAACAACAGCAGAAGCAGCAGTAGCAGCTGGAGTAGTAGTAGTAGTAGCAATCGCCATAGTAGTAGTAGTAGTATCAGTAGTGGTAGTAGTAGTGGCAGTAGCCGCAGCAACAGTAGTAATAGTAGTAGGAGAAGTAGTAGTTGTAGACGAAGTGGTAGCAGCAGCAGTAGTAATATTATAATTCAGTATAGTACTAGTAGTAGTTGTACTAGGAGTAGCAGTAGAGAATTTTGGTAGTAGTAGTAGTACCGACACTAGCAACAGCAGTAGTAGTGCAGCGGTGCTAGTAGCAGTCGTGGTGGCTGTGATAGTATTTGCAGTAATAGCAAAAATGGCAGTCACTAGGGAGAATATAGTGGTAGCTACAGCAGCAGTAGTAGTGAAAGTAGTAGTAGTAGTCGTAGCAGAATTAGTAGTGGTTGCTGTAGGTTTAGTGGTAGCAGTAGCAGCAGTAGTGGCAGAAGTAGCAGAAGTAGTAGCAGTACTAGAAGTAGTATTAGGTGTAGCCGTTACAACATATGTAGCAGTAGCAGAAGTAGATGTAGTAGTATGAGTAGTGGTTGTTGAAGTAGCAGCAGTAGTAGTAGTAGTAGTAGTAGTCATAGTGGTAGTAGCAGCAGATTGAGTAGTAGTGGTAGCAATAGCAGTTGTAGCAGTAGTAGTAGTAGCATAAGGAGTGGTAGTAGCAGCAGTAGTTGGAGTTGGAGAAGGAGTAGGAGTAGTTGTAGAAGTACTAGTAGTTGTTGTAATAGTATTATTAGTAGGAGTAGGAGTAGGAGTAGGAGTAGTTGTAGTAGAAGTAGTAGCTGCAGTAGCAGCAATAGAAGCAGTAGTACTAGCAGAATTAGCAGCAATAGTCGAAGCTGTAGCAGTTAAAATAGTAGTAGCAAGAGTAGGAGCAGCATTAGTAGTAGTAGTAGTATTATTAGTAGCAGTAGTAGCAGTAGAAGTAGTAGCAGTAGTAACATTAGTAGTAGCGGTATAGTAGTAGTTGTAGCAGTAGCAGTACTACTAGGAGTAGTAGGGGTGGTTGCTGTAGTAGTAGCTGTAGTGGCAGTGGCAGTAGTAGTAGTAGTAGGAGTAGCTGTAGCAGTAGTAGTAGTAGTAGTAGCAGTAGAAGTAGTAATAGTCATAGCAGTAGCAATTGTTGTACAAGTGGTAGAATTAGTAGTAGTAGTTGTTGTTGTAACATCTATAGTAGCAGTTGTAGCAGCAGTTGCACTAGTATTGGTAGTTGTAGAAATAGTAGTTGCATTACTAGTAATAGTAGTAGTAGTAGTAGTAGTAGCAGCAGCAGTGGTCGCAGCAATAGCATTATTAGTAGTAGTAACAGTAGTAGTAGTAGTCGTAGTAGTTGCAATAGGATAAGGATTAGTAGTAGCAGCGGCAATAGTAGTACTAGTATTATTAGTAGGAGCAGCCACAATAGTTGAATTAGTACTGCTAGTAGTGGTATTGGTAGCAACAACAACAATAGTAGTAATAATATTAGAGGTAGTAGTAGTAGCTGTAGTAGTTGCAGTTGTAGCAGTGGTAGCAATAGTAGTATGAGTAGTAGTTGTAGCAGTAGCAGTAGCAGTAGTGTCAGTAGTAGAAGTAGTATTAGCAGAAGTAGTAGTTATTGTAGTAGTAGTAGTAGAAAGTAGTAGTATTAGTATTAGTAGTGGTGGTAGTATAGCAGAAGTAGTATTTGTAGTAGTATTAGTAGTTGGAGTAGCAGTAGGAGTAGTAGTAGTACAAATAGCAATAGTACTATTAGTCAGACTAGTAATACAAGTAGAAATAGTAGGAACAGAAGTAGAAGTTGCCGTTTTAGTAGTAGTAGTAGTTCTTGGTGTTGTAGCAGCAGTAGCAGAAGCAGTTGCAATAGTAGTACCAGTAGTAATAGTTGTAGCAGTAGTAGCAACAATTGCAGTCCTAGTAGTAGTTGTAGCAATAATAGTAGTCATGGTAGTAGTAGTAGTAGTTGTAGTAGCAGTCATAAGCATAGTATTAGTTGTAGTAGTAGTAGCAGTCGTAGCTGTAGTAGCAGTACTAGTAGTAGTTGTAGTCGCAGTATAGTAGTAGAAGTACTAGTGCGGCTAGTAGTATTTGTAGTAGTAGTGGTAGTAATACTAGTAGTTGCTGTAGTTGTAGCAGCTGCAATAGTATTAGCCATAGTAAAAGTGTTTATAGTTGGAGTTTAGTAATTATACTAGCAGTGGTCATAGTATTAGTAATAGCAACAGCAGTGGTAGAAGTTGTAGTAGCAGTAGTAGTAGTAGTACTAGCCATTATAGTTGCAGCAATAGTAGCTGCCATTATAGTAGTTGCGGCAACAACCATAGTAGTAGTAGCAGTAGTAGCAACAGCAGTTGTAGCAATAGTTGTAGTAGCCGTAGTATTAGAAGCAGTTGTAGAAGTAGTACCATTAGTAACAGTAGTAGTAATAATAGTCATTGTAGTTGTACTAGTTGTTGTTGTAGTAGTTGTAGTAGCAGTAGTAGTAGTATCAGCCATTGTAGTAGTAGTAGTAGTAGTAGAAGTAGTAGGAGTAGTAGTAGTAATAGTAGTAGCAGCAGTGGTAGTAGTTGAAGCAGTAGCAGTTGTAGTAGCAGTAGTAGTAGTAATTTTAGTATTAGTAGTAGTAGTTGTTGTTGTTGCAAAAATAGCAATAGTAGTCATCATCGTATTAGTACAATTAGTTAGAGTAGTTGTAGAAGTAGTAGAAATAGCAGCAGTAATAGAAATAGTAGCAGTAGTAGTTATCGCAGTAGTAGCAGTAGCCATCATAGTTATAGTTGTAGTAGTAATAGTAGTAGGTTTTTGGAGGTTTGGAGAGAGAGATGTTGGCGCGGGTTTTGCGGAAATGGAAACACTCAGAGAAGTTTTTGGCTAAGTTTCTTGCGTGCCCTGCATGAAGGCCCAAGAGGTATATTTATAGCGGGCAGGGATACAACTTGTGATAAGAGCTTACATAAAGAGGGGACAGCAGTGGGCTGCTGTTAGCTATCTTATCTACTTTACATAAAGAGGGATAAGGTGGCGATGCGTTTCCTTTGGTTGAAGTAAAGTAGCGATGCGTTTCTTCTGGTTGAAGTAAAGTAGCGATGCGTTTCTTCTGGTTGAAGTAAAGTAGCGATGCGTTTCCTTTGCTTTGCGCGCAAGTAAGCTGGTCCGGTTCAGAACAGGAAGGCAGGCAGTCGTTGTGCTGAGTCAGCTGTGAGGTTGACTGCTGTTTCGAGTTGTGTGTCGATTTGTGTGAGAACAGGGTACCACTGGGCCCAGAAGGTACCCGTGGTCTTGTGTTTTGCGCGCTTTGCTGCTTCTGCTAACTTGAGGGCGTACAGGGCCCGGAAGTGTTGGAGGGCGGTAAGGGCGTTTTGGGCACTTTGGCGCTCCAATTGTTGCAGCTGCCTTCTTGTAGCATCATATTCGGTGAGGGACATGGGGAGGTCCCGGAGATGACGGAGGTGTTGGTCATAGTGTTGCACAAGAGAGTGGCCGCTGTAAGGTATTTCTGTATGATGTGCGGGGCTGCTTGTGGTGCTTCCTGGACGGTGGTGGCTATTAGATTGAGGGCCTCCAGATCTGTTGGGACAGGCCATCCTGAAAAGACAAGGGCAGTGATCAGTCGTGAGAGGGTGTCAGCCAGGTGGTTGTCTCCTCGGTGAACATGTTCGAACTGCATCGTCAGTCCTGTGCCTGTGATATAATCTGTGAAGGCCATCCAGCGTACACGGGAAGGCTTGTTGTTGGCTGATTTATTGAAGAAACTAATAATTGCCTGACAGTCCATCCGGATTGTCAGTTCAGCCTTGTCCAAATAATATATTTTGAGCGCCTCTAAGGAATTCATCACGGCAAAGAGCTCGGCATCAATCGTTGATTTGAGTGGCTGAAATTTGCCGCTGGCGTAGGCGCAGATCTTTTCGGTTGATTTGGGGTCATACTTCTGTGGTTTCCATTTGCAGATTCCACCCCATCCGGTCCTACAACCGTCTGTTTCCAGAATCATGTAGCTGTGTTCTGGTGGTAGTTCTAGATTTGGTAATTGCTGCACCAGTGCTTTGATTCTGGCTACTAAGTCCCAGTCTTGAGTATTCCACCGTTTTTCTCCGGTTGGACTGGTCTTAGCGTAGAGTGGCCCGAGTAATGTTCCCAAATTTGGAATATAATTCCGGGCGTAATTCAGTATTCCGAGCCAAGCTCGGAGCCCTTTTGTGGTCAAGAGTTCTTGTTCCTGAAAGGTGGCGATCTTCTTGATAATATGGGGCTGTAATTTTATCCGCTGGTTACCCAGCACTGCCCCAAGAAATTCGACTTCGGAGACCGCGAGCTTCATTTTGGTTGGGCTCAGAATTAGCCCATAAGTCTTGCAGATCTGAAGCATGGTCTGCAAGTGTTGTTCATGTTCTGCTACAGAGGAAGAGAATACCAGAATATCATCGATGTAGACGGCAATAAAGTCTTCTGTTCCTTTGAAGCAAGAATCCATCTTCCTTTGGAAGATGGCAGGTGCATTTTTTACCCCGAATGGCATGACTAGCCATTCGTAGAGACCATCGGGGACCCAAAAGGCGGTCCAAGCGACCGAGTCAGGATGCATGGCAACTTGATGAAAACCTGACTTGAGGTCAAATTTGGAGTAGATACGGCTTCGACTCACCTTGTGTAGAATGGTATTAATCCCAGGGAGACTATACTGGTCCTTGTGAGTGATATCATTGAGGCGCCGATAATTAAAGACCATGCGCTCTTTTCCTTTGACTTCTTGACCAGTCTGGGGATCAATATAAGGGCCGGAATTGACAATAATCGCTGTTGTGCGATGCCGGCTTTTGCTGGGTCTGATGACTCCAAGATCCAGGAGAGCTTTGACATGTTTCGCATATGCAGCTTTTGCTTGTGGAGTGATATGCTTCAGAGGCCGGTCTTCAATAAGGAAATCCGGATTCTTAATGTCAAGCTGGCAGAGGATCTGATTCTTGGCCCAGTATTTGAGCGGGTTATCACCAATATAACCCTGTTGCCGCAGTTCCTCCAGGATGGAGCTTAGCTTTTTGGTGAGCTGCTGTTGCGGTTGTGTTACGGCATATTGAACCGCTTCCTGAATGTGAAGATACTCCTCCTCTTCGAGATCCAGCTCTGCAATGGCTGCTGCAGTGGGAACAGAGGGAAGAGTATGAATAGTTGTGACGTTTGTATAAAACGTCACTGTATTGCCTTCAATCCGCACGCCGCCCTGCATGGCGCGGATGAAGTTGCAGCCGAGGATCATCTGAATATCCTCCCCGAGCTTCATTGGGAAGGCATACGTGTAGGGGATTCGGAAGCCATTTTCCCCAATCAGCATTCGGCCAACTTTCAGTTTCTTGTTCGCCGAGGTCCGTGAATTGATGTCGCTAAAATGTACTAGGAAGGGATTAGCTTCCAGGGCATCATCAGGAGCGACACCTTGGTCAATGCAACAGGTCGTTGCTCCTGTATCAAGGATGGCGTTAACCTCAAAGGGAACAACCTGAGGAATATTAAATTTCACCTTCAGGTTGTACAGCATATTTTTGGTTCGCCGTGGTTGTGGGGGAGGCACTTGTGCTTCTGCGGCTAGCAGCTGTTGTGTATTCTCCACGAGGAAAACGTGCAGCTCTCCTCCCACCACGCTTCCAGGGGCGCAAGGGGTGGCCAGGTGGTCACGCTGGAGGTCATGACGTTCGAGCACGAGACGGTCAACCTCCATGGTAGCCTGTTCCAGGTCATGGTACTTCTGTTTCCAATTGTTCGCCTCTTGTTGTAATTGGCGGAGGCGGAGTTGCAAAGCATCATTTTCTGCTTGGGCTGTGGCGAGCTGTTGTTGTAACTGCGTCTGTTGCCCTTCACAAGCAGAAATGTACTGTTGTTGTTCAAGGAGTAAGGTTGTGGTGTCATACCTTGCTGTGGATGCTTGAGCAACAGGCACTCGCTTGTCAAAGTAATACGAACTGCAGCGGCCACACACAGTTAAGTGGCAGTTGGCACAGTGCATGCGATACCGCTTCTGGGATGGTGCTTGGCAGCAGCAGCATCGTTCATAAGCATCGGGAACATCGTTGTTGACGTCCCAGTAGTGGCTGCATTCGTATTGTGCTTGGGAAACACGGACCATGGCACGGTAACCTCCAGTAGGACCTATCCACCATGTCCGATCTTCTTCCCGGAACATAAAGATCTTCTCTTCCAAGATGGCTGTGTCTTCGTCTTCCGAGATGCTGTAAATAGCATCACTCGGGTCGTCCCCTTCTTGGACAGAGACAATCTCACAATCAGCTGGCAGTTCCAGCTGTTCAAACATGGCGACGCGTTTGACATTGCGTCGCTCATTAGGACATTCGCGAGCAAAATGTCCTTCTTCGCCACAGAGAAAGCACCGGCATAGTCGATTGCGGATGAGGTGCTTCTTTTTCTCTATTCTTGCATGTGAGGGGTGCGGCTTTCCTTTGTAAGTTGTGGATCGGCGGACACCAAACTTTCGTTTGGGTCTTTGATAAGACCCCGGGATGGGTATGTCTTGGCAGAAGGAGAGATCCTTGAGGGCTCGGGTGAAGGCCGCTTCCTTGCATGCTTCTTCCAAATACTTGTATGTAAAGAGAATGCGTGGATATACACCAATAGTGTTACCTGGGTGTTTTGCTTCAAATGCTGCTTTAATCTTCTTTCCAATGTTCCCAGGCATTGTTGACCACAGCTTCTCTGATAATTCTGGGCCGGTGAACAGCCTACCGGTCCGAGAGGCAACCTGCATGTAATCATTAAGAAACGGGATAATATCCCGTAAGTTATGGCAGGTCAGGCGTTCGAGATCCCTATAGGCCTCTTCTTGTATGGCTGTCGAGCCGTGGTAGGGATCTTCCAAGGCGAAGATGGTGCGGATTTGTGACAAGATGTTCTGCGTCCCATCCGCGCCATCGGCATGGTCCAGTAAGTGCTGATACTCCATGGGCTAAGCCATCCGCCATTGGATCCATGCTAGTTTCTCAGATTCTCCCAGTAGGTTTTCAATGAACTCGGTTTTTGTCCGAGCGTCGGTAAAACCTTGTAGGGCTACTGTATCTTTGGTGATCGACTCCCAACGCATAAATACGTCGTTGAATTGGCCAATTTGCAGGGGCATGACGAAGATTGCCCCAGATTGCTGTTGAGCCGAAGGGAGGTTCCACCATTCTGACGTATTTTTTGCTTTAAACCTCAGGTTCTTTGGGATGTAGTGTTCCACCGTTGGTCCGTGGCTTGGACCAGGGTCAGTTCTCGCCGCTGGCGGATAGTTGACTGGACCCATCGTGGAATCAACCGGAGGCCTGTATTCGGACACAATTGACGAAGAGCAAAGCCGTTCAGTTGGCTTTGCCTGTTGTGGTGCCCGTTGCGGATAGTCCATATCCCAGCTATCTTCACCGAGAGTAGCAAGGATTTCATGATCATGATAATATTGTAAATACTCACAGTATTCTTCCGGATCTGTAGTCGGGTTGGACATATCTTCCTGAGGCCAGGTGGCGATTAAGTGGAAGTTGTCATCAGCCTCCTCCTGCGGTGGATCCATGGACCGGAGTACAGAGGCCCCTGGGCGTGTATCTCCTGCATGGGTTCCGCAGGGTGGAGTCTGGCTACTGCTTCCTTTTGGTCGCCACTCTTGCAGCTGTTGAGTCAGGCGCTGGCGCCACTTTCGTGCTGGCATCACCTTACGGGTTTTCTGTCGCCTGCTGGTACTGGTCTGTTGCTGCTGAGTTATTTCTTGTGGTTCAGCTGGGCTAGGATCAACATCCCATCCGGTAGGGATCATGGGGAAGGGCTCGAAGTAAGAGGGAGGTGCTGCATACCTGACATAATAGTCAAATTTGCCACTGGGTTCCCCCAGGGTATCCCATCTTGCTTCAGGTTCTGCTTTTTGTAGGTCCTGGAGTAGGACGGCAACAATCTCAGTGTCCTCTTCCTCTAGTGAATCAGAGGTAGGAATGGAGGCATACTGGTTGAAGCTCAAGGACACTCGTCCATCCAAGAGCGTATGACATGTGACTTCCGAGGGTGTCAGGGGTACTGGGATAACGCGAGAAGGCTGGAGAAGCCAGTTCATCCCGCATAAGTGTTCTGTTGAGTACCGCTTCCCAGGGAGAGCATGTATCCCATGACTAGCCAGATAGTCAATAACGCCTGTGACCTCATAGGCAAAGGCCACATTCGGGGTGTTCGAGAGACGCCCGATAAGTCCTCGGGTGATGAGTAAGTTTGCGTCACCACACCGCCAAGTGTCATAGCCACGAGTAAGCAGGGAGATCTGTATATTCCTGTAAAAGTCACCAAGTGTAAGCATCATATCAGGAATGATATACACCAGCTGACTTCCCTGTGTCAGGTCTACTTCCATAGTGGCGATTAAGGCTTTGTCACCAGGCCATCGGTTGTCTCGGAACACAACAAGGGCCATCGTGCCCTCGGCATGTCGATGGAGGATCTGTAATCGAACCTGCATCACGCCAAGATGAATAAACTTCATCTTACTGTGTACCAGCTGTTGATAACTTTCTTCTTGAATAACATTGCGGTCCACTTGTGCGTCTCCTACGCAGCTGATGGACTCTTCAGAACGATGCATATACACCCTATGGTGATCATCGTCTGTGCGGGAATGATAAAGGACTTCGGCGGGGGCGATAGCTGCCCTCTCCCGCATCGAGAGGCGCAATTGTTCCTGGGGGTCAAGATGTTGTTCCAGGAGATGTTCCGTTGGTTGGCCTGTGAGACGGCGGAATATCCGTCGTGTGGCCTGCTGTGTGTTGTACAGTCGGCGTTTGTTTCGCCGGTAGTCCCGGATTTGGTCCTCGACCAAGGGCTGGGGCTGTTGTTCCTGCAGCCGAACCTGAGAGGTGGCCATTTAATTTGGCTTGTTCCTCCTGCAAAATAAGCAAAGGGTCCTTGTTCACAAGTAGTCTCCCACGTGGTTCGGGAGGTCGTACTTTGGGACCGAGCGACAACTGCTCAAGTCGTGTGAGGAGGGACTCAGGAACAGAGTTCCTTGGTTGTCGTGTTCTTAGGAACTGGAGATCACTCTGAATTTCTTTCAGGGTCTCTGCTATTTGCACCAGGAGCTGGATTTGAGTATTGTTTTGTTTGAGAATGGCGATATTTTGGGCAGAGGTGCTAAGACACTCACTAGGTTTGACAAAACCGGTTGCTGGGTGATCAATCGGTTCTACGGCCTTCAAGGCTTCTTGGTAAGAGATGGCTGTTTTAGCTGGCAAGA
>RXID01015431.1:0-10991 GCA_005019695.1 Trichopus zeylanicus subsp. travancoricus
GCAGCAGTAGTAGTAGTAGAAGTAGTAATTGTACGAGTAGAAGTAGTAGAAGTAGTTATTGTAGTAGGTGCATTAGCAGTAGTAGCAGAGGTGGTAGTTCTAGTAGTAGCAGTAGTAGCAGTAGAAGTAGTAGTAGTAGTCGTAGTGGTAATGGTAGTAGTAGTAGTAGTTGTAGAAGTAATTGTAGTAGGAATTTAAGCAATAGAGTAGCAGTAGTCGTAGTAGTAGCAGTAGTAGTAGTTGAAGTAGTCGCAGGTGCAGTAGCAGTAATAGTTGTAGTAGTAGCAGTAGTAGTAGTTGTTGTAGTCGTAGCGCTAGTAGTCGTAGTAATAGTCGTTGTTGTTATGGTTGAACTAGTAGTAGTAGTTGTTGTTATAGTAGGAGTCGTAGTAGTAGTAGTAATAATAATAGCTGGAGTAGCAGCAGGAGGAGTAGTAGTAGTAATTGAAATAGTCACAGGTGTAGTAGTAGTAATAGTTGTAACAGTAGCAGTAGTAGTTATTGTTGTAGTCGTAGTAGTAGTAGTTGTTGTTGTAGTTGAAGTAGTATTAGTAGTAGTAGTAGCAGTAGGAGGAGTAGTAGTACTAGTAGTAGTACTAGTAGTAGCAGGAGTAGCAACAGTAGAAGTAGTAGTAGTAATAGTTACTGTGGCCGTAGTAGTAGTGGCAATAGTATTTGTAGAAGAAGATGTAGTAGAAGCAATAGTAGTTGTAGTAATAGTACTAGCAGCAGCAATAGTAGTCATAGTAATCATAGTAGTAGTGGTGGTAGTAGTCATAGTTGTAGTCGTAGCATGACTAGTAGCTGTAGAAGTAGTTGTAGTAGTAGTTATGTGGTAGTAGTGGTAGTAATAGTAGTAGTGGTAGTTGAAAAAGCATCAGCAATAGTAGTAGCAATAGCAGTAGTTTTAGGAGTAGTGGCAGTAGTTGGTGTTGTCATTGTAAGAAAAGTAGTAAAAGTAGGAGTGGTTGGTGTAGTAGTAGTCGTAGTAGTAGTAGTTATCATAGTAGTAGGAGTAGTAGTAGTACTAGTAGTAGTAGTAGTGGTAGTAGCAGCAGCCGTAATAGCAATGGAAGAAGAGGTAATAGTAGTTTCCGTAGTAGTAGTAATAGTTCTAGTAGCAGTTGTACTAGTCACAGCAGAAGTAGTAGTAGAACTAGTAATTGTGAGAGTAGAAGCAGCACAATTAGTTGTAGTCGTAATAGTGGAGTAGTAGTAGGAGCATTAGTAGTAGCAGTAGAGGTGGTCGTAGTAGTAGTGATAGTAGTAGTAGTAGTAGTAGTAGTAGTAGTAGTAGTAGTAGTAGTAGTAGTAGTCGTAGCAGCAGCAGCAGCAGTAATAGTCGAAGTACTAGTACTACTATTTTTACTACTTTTGCCGTTACTACTCCACTACTACTGCTACTACTATTACTACTACTACAACTCCTACTATTGCTACTGCTGCAACTGCTACTATTGCTATTGCTATAGCTACCGCAATTACCACTACTAGTGCTACGACTGCAACTACTTCTACTGCTACTACTTCTGCAACTACCACTACTACTGCTACTACTACTACTACCACTACTACTATGACTATTGCTGTTGCTGCTGCTACAACTGCTTCTGTTACTATTGCCACTAATGCTTCTCCTACTGCTACTATTTTTGCTACTACTACTACTACTACTACTTCTGCTACTACTACTACTACAACTACTACTGCTATTGCTACTACTACTACTTCTGCTTCACTACTACTGCTACTACAACAACAACAACAACTACTCTAAATGTGGCTGCTAACACTAGTACTACTAATAATACTTCTACTACTACTGCTGCTGCTACTACTACCAGTACTATTTCTACTACATCTACTGCTTCCACTAGGCATGCTATGACTTCTACAACTGTTGCTACTACTTCGGCTACAACTACTTCTACTACTGCTATTACAACTAATGATGCCACAACTTCTACTACTACCACTACTACTGCTACGACTACTGCTAGTACTTCTACTACTGCTACTATCACTACTACTACGGTTGCTACGACTATGACTACTGCTACTCCGCCTCCTATTAACACTACTACTACTACGATTACTACTACCACTCCTACTACTATTACTACTTCTGCTACTATTGCTACGACCATAATGACTACTACTACCTCTACTACTACTATTACAACTACTACTCATATTCCTACTATTACTACTACTAGTAGTACTATTGCTGCTGCTGCTGCTGCTGCTGCTGCTACTACTACTACTTCTACGAATACCACTACTACTGTTGCTGCTGCTTATGCTACTACTACTGCCACTACTACTGCGGATGGCATTGCTGTTGTTGTTCCTTCAACTACAACAACTACTACAATTACTGCTACTACTACAACTACAACTACTACTACTCCTAGTACTACGACTTCTATAATTACTGCTACTACTACTACATCTTCTATCGCTACTCCTACTACTACTGCACCTTCTACTACTACTACTGCAACAACGATAACAACAACAACAACTACCACTATTACTAATACTACTATACTTGCTAATGCTACTTTGACTGCTACTCCAACTACTGCTACAACTAAGACTACTATTTCTAGTATAACTATGACTACTACAATTAATACTACTACTACTGCTGCTATTGCTGCTACTGCTACTACTACTATTACTACTACCACCACGACTACCACTACTACTGCTACTACTACAACAACTACTTCTACTGTTACTATTACTACTACTACTACTCCTACTAATACTATTACTAATACTACAACTAATATTGCTTCTACGACTACTACTACTCCTACAACTAGTATTACTACTCCAACTAGTAATACTACGGCTACTACTATTAATTCTACCACTCGCTATACGGACTACTCCTACTACTACACATTCTCCTACACCAATTCAAACTACGACTCCCACTATTACTACTACTACTACTATGACTACTACTGCTACTACTTCTACTACTACTACTGCAACTAGTACTACTACAACTACTAACACCTTTACAAATACTGCTATTGCTACTACTACTACTACTACTACTACATCAGCGACTACAACTATGATGACTGCTACTGCTATAACTCCCACTACTAGTTCTACTACTACTACTACTACTACTACTACTACAACTCCTAACACTCCTGCTACTATTACAACTTTTACCACTACTACTACTACTACTACTACCTCTACCACTCCTTCTACGGCTACTACAACAATGGCTACTTCTACTACTACTACTAAAGTTACTACTACTATTGCTACTACTACTACTACTTCTACTACAACTACTATTACAACAACAACAACTGCTACTACTACTACTACTTATGCTCCTACTACTACTACTTCTACTACAACTATTACATTAACTACAATTGTTATTACAACTACTATTACTACTACTGCTACTTCTATTACTACTACTATTACTACTACTGCTGCAACTACTACTACTACTATTACTACTACTACTACTACTACTATTACTACTACTACTACTACTACTACTACTACTACTACTGCTACTATTACTACTACTACCATTATTATCACTACCACAGCCATTATTACAACTAGTTCTACTTCTGCTACTTCCACTACTACTACTATTACTATTGCTACTGCAATAACAACAACTACTACTACTACTATTATTCGTACTGCCACTACTACTATTACTACTACTTCTACTTCTGATGTTGCCAATGCTACAGCTTCTACTATTGCTGCTGTTGCTACTGCTACTACCACAGTGGCTCCTAATACTACTACTACTTCTGCTATTTCTATGACTACAACTACTGCTACTACTACTACTACAACTACAATAACTACAACTACTTCTGATTCTACTAATACCTACAACTGCTACTACTCCTACTATGACTCCTACTACAACTACTACTACTACTACTACTCCAACTAACAGTACACCAATTACTGCTCCAACTTCAACTCCTACTATGACTATTACTACTATTACTACTACTAGTAGTATTGCTACTACTACCTCTACTAATACTGTTACTACTACTACTACCAGTTCTACTACTGCTACTACGACACCTCTACTTGTACTAATACTACTAATACTACTACTACTATTACAAGTACTATTAATACTACTATTACTACTACTTCTGCTACTATTGCTGCTACTACTACTATGACTACTACTCATACCAATACAACTATTACTTATGCAATTACTACTACTACTCCTACTGCTGCTACTACTACAACTACAACTACTATTATTACTACTATTACTACTACTACTTCTACAACTACAACTCCTTCTACTACTACAACTACTCCTACTACTGCTACTACTACTTCAGCTACTACAACAAGAACTACTACTATTATTGTTGCTACTTTTGTTGTTGCTACTACTTACAATACAACAGCTATTACTACTACTACTAGTACTCCAACTGCTACTATTGCAACTACTACTCCTACTACTATTATGACTACTACAACTCTTACTACACTCCTACTCCAATTTCTACTTCTACGATGACTCCGACTACTACTACAACTTCTACTACTACCATTCCTAATACTACTCCTACTCCTACTACTACTACTACAACAACTAGTACTACAGCAACAACTACTACTGCTACCACTACAACAACTGCTATTGTTGTTGTTGCTGTTACTGCTACTACTACTACTACTGGTACTACTACAACTACGACTACCACTACTACTATTGCTACTACACTACTACTACAATAACAACAACTACTACTATTACTACTACTACTGCTACTACTACTACTACTACTAGGACTACAACTAATACTACTACTAGTACAACTACGACTACTACTATTAGTACAACTATAACTCCTATTGCTACCAATACTACTACTACTACTTCTTCTACTACTACTCCTACAACTACTACTACAGCTACTACTTCTACTGGTGCTACCATTACTATTACTACTGCTACTACCACTACTGCTACTGCTGCTACCAATACTATTACGACTCCTACTACTTCTACTACTACTACGACTATTGCTACTGCTGCTTTTGCGAATACTACTTCTACTGCTGCGGATGTTATAGCAGTAGAAGCATTAGTTGTTGTACCAGAAGTAGTAGTGGTAGTACTAGTAGGAGTAGTAGGAGTAGTAGCAGTTGTAGCTGCATAATTGTAGTAACAGTAGTAGTAGTAGGAGTAGTAGGAGTAGTAGCAGTTGTAGTAGTAGCAGAAGTAGTAGAAGTAGTAGTAGTGTTGCTAGTAGTACCAGTAGCTGATGTAATAGTAGTAGCAGCAGCAGCAGATGTAATAGTTGTAGTAGTAGCAGTAGCAGCTAAAGTAGTAGTAGTAGTAGTATTAGTAGTAATAGCGGTAGTAGTAGTGGTAGCATTAGTAGTAGTAGTATTAGGAGTAACAGTAGAAGTAGCAGTAGCAGTAGTAGTAGTAGCAGTAGCAGTAGAAACAATAAGAGCTGATGTAGCAGCAATAGCTGTATTGGTAATAGTAGATGGAGCTGTAGTAGTTGTAGTAGTAGTACTATTAGTTTTAGGAGGAGGAGTAGTAGTAGTAGCAGTAGTAATTGTAGTGGTAGTGGTTGTAATAGAAGTAGTAGTAGTAGTAACAGTAGTAGTGGTAGTAGTAGTAGTTGCAGAAGCAGTAGTAGATGCAGGAGTAGTTGTACCAGTGGAAGTGGTAGGAGAAGTTGTCGTAGTAGTAGTCGTAGTAGTATTAGGACTAGAAGTTGACGTAGTAGCAGTAGTAGTAGTAGTACAACTGCTCCTACTGCTACTACTATTACTCATCCTACTGCTACTAGTAGTAATACTACTTCTACTCGCAGAACTTCTACTGCTTCTAGTCCTTCTACTGCTGCTGCTACTACTAATACTACTTCTACTCCAACTCCAACTGCTACTCCTACTCCTACTCCTATTTTAACTACTACTACCCCAACTAGTACTACTACTACACCTACTAGTATTACTACTACTACCACTACTACTACTACTACAAGAATAATAACTACAACTGTTACTATTACTACTGCTGCTAATACTAATCCTCATGCAGCTATTGCCACCACTACAACTATTACTACTCCAGCTACAACTCCTACTCTTACTCCCATTACTACTACTGCATCTCCTACTCCTCCTACTACTACTCCTCCCAGTATTACTACTGTAACAGCTACTAAGACAACTACACCTCAACATACTGCTACTACTACTACTACTACGCCTACTACTTCTACTGTTACTACTACTCCTACTACTACTCCTACTCCTATTACTACTAATCCTACTACTGCACCAACTCCTACTACTACTACTACTACTACTACTACTACTACTACTACTACTACTCCTCCTACTGCAACTACTACTCCTACTGCTACTCCTACTCCTACTACTCCTACTACTACAACTAGTAGTATTTCTACTACTACTTCTACTCCTACTACTACTCCTACTCCTACCATTACTACTCCTACTCCTACTCCTACTCCTACTACTTCTACTACTACTCCTACTCCTATCATTACTACTACTCCTACTCCTACTCCTACTACTTCTACTACTACTACTACCTATACCATTACAACTACTCTGACTCCTACTCCTACTTCTACGACTTCCACTACTACTACAACTACAAGTATAACTACTGCTGCTACTACTACTACTGTTACTACAACTCCAGTTACTACTTCTACTACTGCTACTACTGCTACTTAATACCTACTACCTCTAGTACTACTACAACTGCCACTGCTACTACTATTGCTGCTGCTACTGCAATTGTTGTTGTTGCTACTACTACTACTATTACAACTCCTACTATTACTACTACCACTACTTCTACTAGTACTACTACTCCTTCTACTACTACTACTACAACTAATACAACAACAACTACTATTACTACAACTACTACAATTGCTACTACTACTACTACTATTACTACTACTATTACTATTACTATGACTACTACATCTACGACTTCTTCGACTACTTCTAGTACTACTACTATTACTACTTCTGCTACTACTACATGTACTATAATACTACTACTATAGCTACTACTGCTACTTCTACTACTACTACATTACTACTACCACTACAACTGCTACTTCTACTACAACTACTGTTGCTACTACTACTACTACTACTACTACTACTACTACTACTACTTCAGCTACTACATCTAAAACTACTACTAGTACTAATACTACTAGTACTAGTACAAACACTACTACTACTACTATTACAATAACAATTACTACTGCTACTACTACTACAACTACTACTACTACACCAACTCCTACTTTTATAGCAACTACTACTACCTGTACTCCTACGACTTCTGCTACTGCTTCCACTGCAATTGTAGCTACTACTTTTGCTACTACTACTACTATAAGTACTACTACTACTATTACTACTCCTACTGCTAGTACTACTCTCACTACAATTACAATTACAACTAACTACTGCTACTTCTCCTACTACTACCACTACTCCATCTACATCTACAACTTCTACTACTCCAACTCCAGCTTTTACAACAACAACAACTACTACTGCTATGAATTCTGCAACTGCTACCACTAGAATTAGAACTACTACTTTTACTACTACTACTACAAATACTACTGCTACTATTACTACTCCTACTGCTAATACTACTCCTACTACTATTACTATTACCACTACTACTTCAACTTCTCCTTCTACTACTACTACTATTGCTAATACTACAACTACTACTACAACAACGACAATAACAACTACTACAACTACTATAATTACTACTAACTCCTAATATTCCTACTTCTACTACTGGTACAACAACTATTATTACTCCTGCTGCTATTTCTACTACTACAACAACAACAAAAACTACTACTACTTCTACTCTTGTAGCTACTACTACTCCAACTACCATTACAAGTACAACTACTACTGCTACCACTTCTACTACAACAACTACTACAAATACTACTACTAGTATTACTACTACTACTACTAATGCTACTTCTTCTTCTTCTTTTTCTACTACTACTACTACTACGTCTGCAACAACTACTACTCTGACCCATACTACAACAACTACAACTACTATTACTAATCATACTACAACTACTAATACTACCAGTACAATTACAACAACAACTACTACTACTACCGTAAATACTATAACTACTGTAACTACTCCTAATGCTAATACTACTCCTATAGCTATTACAACTACTACTACCGCTGCTACGTCTTGTACTACTACCACTACTAGTACTATTATTATTACTAATACTACTACAACTACTACCATTGTTGCTGCTGCTTGTAGTACTACTACAACTACGACTACTACTACTACTATAACTTATACTACTACTATTATTACTACTTCTACTGCTATGACTACGACTACTACTACTACTACTACTACTACTACTAGTACAGGTACCACTATTACTACTACTACAACTGCTTTTACCGCTTCTACTACTAATACTACTACTATTACTACTTCTACGATGGCTACTACTACTACACAACTACAACAACTACTGCTGTTGCTACTTCTACTACTACTACACTACAACTACTACTTCTACTACTACTACTACTGCTATAACAACTACAACTACTAGTACAACTTTGGCAACAACATCTACTATACTAGTAGTACAAATACTACTAGTACAAGTACAAACAATACTACTACTACTACTGCTACTACTACAACAACTACTACTACTACTCCTACTACTACTACTACTACTACTACATCTACAACTACTGCTACTCAAACTCCTACTATTACAACTTCTGCTGCTACTACTACTCCTACAAGTACTCCTACGGCTACCACTATAATTACAACAACTACTACAACAAATACTACTACTACTACTGCTTCAATTACTACTCCTACTGCTACTCCAACTACTACTACTACTACTACTCCTCCTACTACTATAACTACTACTACTATTGCTAGTTTTTCTTCTTCTACTGCAAGTTCTACAACTAATGCCACAACTACAATAACTACAATAATAACAACTCATACTAAAACTGCTACTACTACTACAACAACAACTACTACTACTACCACTACTACTAACACTACTACTACTAGTGGTGGTGCTACTCCTAGTGCTACTACTTCCCCTACTAATACTTCAACTACTAAAACTACTACTAATACTACTACTTCTATTACTACTTCAACCCCAACTCCTATTACACATTCTACTACAACCATTGCACCAACGAATACTCCTATAGCTATCAATACAATTATAACTACTACTACTATAAAAACTACTACAACTATTACAACTCCTACTACTTTTACCACTACTACAAATATAGCTACTTCCGCTACGACTACAACAACAACAACAACTACTACTACTAATGCTACAACAACGACTACTATAACTACTACTACTCCTACCACAACAACTACTACTACAATGACTACCACTACAAATAATGCTACTACTACTACTATTACTGCTACCACTACGACTACTACTTGTGCTGCTACTCCAACTGCTACTACTTCCCCTACTACTATTACAACTACTACTACAACTTCTACTACTTCAACAACTTATACTACTACTAATACTACTATTTCTATTGCTACTACAACAACTACTACTACTCCAACTACTACAACTACAACAACTACTACTACTACTGCTACTACTATTACTACTGCCATTACTACTACTACTACTACTATTACTACTGCCATTACTGCTACTACTACTACTATTACTTCTACTAATACTTGTTTTGCTATAATTTTTGCTACCACTAAAATAACTAATACTACTACTACTACAACTACTATTACAACTACAACTACTACTCCTACTAGTACTACGTATACTACTGCTACTCCCACTCCAACTCCTACTCCTACTCCTACTACTACAACAACTTCCACTACTACAACTACCACAACTATTGCTCCTGCAACTTCTACTTCTAGAAGTTCTACTATTGCTACTACTACTACAACTGCTACTACAATTACTGCTGCTACTATATTTATTACTACTACTACTACTATTGCTACAAATGCTACTATAGCTACAACTACTACTACTCCTACTGCTACTACTACTTCTACTATTGCTACTACTACAACTAGTACTGCTACTTCTACTACTAATACTGCTACTACTACTGCTACTATTACTGCCACTGCTACAGCAACTACTGCTACTACCAATGCTACAACTACTACCATTGCTGCTGCTACAGCTACTACTACTAATGCTGTTACAGCTACTACAACTTCTATGCCTACTGCTACAACTACTACAATTCTAATGCATTAGTAGTGTAGCAGTAATAGTAGTAAAAGTAGTAGTAGTAGTAGTAGTAGTACGACTAGTAGTAGCTATAACATTGGTAGCAGCAATAGTATTAATAGGAGTAGTAGTAGTAGCAATAACAGAAATAGTAGCAATAGTAATAGTTTTGGGAGAAGTATTAGTAGTCATAATAGTATTAGTAGTAATAAAAGAAATAGTATAGTAGTAGTAGTACTAGCAAAAGTAGTAGCAAAAGTAGTAGTAGTAGTACTAGAAGTTTGAGTCATCATAGTGGCAGTGGCGCATGTAGTAGTCATGGTAGCAGTAGTAGCATAGTTGTAGAAGTTGAAATAGTAGTAGTAGTAGCCGCAGCAACAGCAGCAGTAGTAGTAGTAGTAGTAGTAGTAATAGTAGTAGGAGCAGTAGTTGTAGTAGTAGCGGTAGTAGTAGTAGTAATAGTAGCAGTAGTAGTAGTAGTAGTAGTAGTAGTAGTAGTAGCAGCAGCAGTAGTAGTAGTAGAAGAAGATGAAGTAGTAGTAGTAGTAGTAGTAGTAGTAGTAGTAGTAGTTGTTGTTGTTGTAGTAGTAGTAGTAGCAGTAGCAGGAGTAGTAG
>RXID01015433.1:0-22582 GCA_005019695.1 Trichopus zeylanicus subsp. travancoricus
TTACAACTACCCCTCCTACTACTACAGCAGCCACTACTACTATATCTACTGCTACTACTCCGACAATTATCACTAGTACTACTAATGCTACTGCGACAACTAGTACATCAGCTTCTATTACTACTACTACTACTACCACTACTGCAACTTATAGTTTTTCTGCCACAACAACAACTGTCGCAACTGCTACTGCTACTACAAATACAAGGACAACAACTGCTACTACTGCTAATGCTAATACTCTTGCTATTACTACTACTGCTAATAGTTTTGCTACCATGACAACTGCTACTAGTACAACTACTGATACTACTACTACGACAACTACTGCTGCTGCTGCTATTACTACTACCATTGCTACTACTAGTGCTACTACCACTACGACTACTACTCCTGCTAATAATACAACAACAACTACTACTACTCCTCCTTGGACTACTACTACTGCTATAGCTAGTTTTGCTGCTACAACAACAACTACTACTACTACTTCTACTCCTACTACTACTGCTGCTACTACTACTAGAATCACTATTAATACTACTACTACTAATACTACTACAGCAGCTACTACTACTAAGGCTAATACTGCTTCTACTTGTACTACTTTTCAACTACTACTACTATTACTACTACTACTACTACTAATCCTACTACTATAGCTATTATCACTGCCATTGCTGTACTACTGCTACTCCAAATATTGTTAATATCACTACTACTACTTCTACTTCTACTAATAATATTACTACTACAACTACCACTATTTTAACTTACTACTACAACTGTTACTACTACTCCTACTACTCCCCATACTACTACTAGTATTACTACTTTTGCCACTACTAATATTACTGCCACTACTGCTACTACAACAACTACTACTATTGCTACTACTACTACTCCACTTCCTATTACTACAACTATTACTACTACTACCATTACTATCAATACTACTACAACTGCTACAACAACAACTACTACTGCTATCACTACAACCACTACTACTACTATCACTGCAACCACTACTACTTGCTACAACTATGGCTACTACTACTGCCACCACTACTACTACGACTACTATTACTATCACTACTAGTACTACTCATATGACTACTACAGCTACTATTACTACTACTATTCTCACTCTTGCTACTACTACTACTCCTTCTGCTACCACTTCTCTTAATACTACAACTACTGCCACTATTACTACTATTACTACCACTACCACTACTACTACTCCTCTTCCTCCAGCTGCTACTACTGCTAATACTACTACAACTACTAGTACTATTCCTTCTGCTACTAATGCTACAATCGCTATTGCTACTCCTACTAGAACGATTGCAACTACTACTTCTACTGCTCCTGCTACTACTATAACTACTACAATAACTGCTACTGCTACTACTACCACCGCCGCCGCCACCACCACTACTACTACTACAAGTCCTACAACTACTACTACTCGTAATACTACTACCGCTACTACTACTACAACAACAACTACTATTACTACAAGTATTGCTAATGCTGCTACTACTACTGCTAATACTACTTCTACTTCTACTACTACACTAGAACTGCAACTACTAAGATAGCTACTACTACTATTACACCTCCTACTTCTGGTACTACCACAACTCCTACTGCCACAACTGCTCATAATACTACTCTACTACTGTTGCAAGTACTACTATTACTACGACCACAACTACAATGACTACAATTACTATTGCTACCAAGATAGCTACTACAATGGCTAAAACTCCTACTAGTACTACTACTAGAACTTTTGCTACTATTGCTTCCGCTAAAATAACTGTTGCAACTACGGTTACTACACTACTTATCGTGACTACTACTACTACTATGACTGCTACTAATAATTTTGCTACAACTACTGCAACTACTACTTATCCTACAACCACTCCTACCACTACGACTACTACTACTAATACTACAGCTACTACTACTACTACAACTACTACTACTATTGCTAATACTACAACAACAACTACTACTACACTACTACTATTATTTCTAATACTACAACAACAACTACTACTACACTACTACTACTATTGCTAATACTACAACAACTACTACTGCTACACTACTACTATTACTACTACTACTGCTATTTCTACTATTGCTACTATTGCTACTACTACTTCTGCTACTACTACTTCTGCTACTACCACTACTACTACTACTTCTACCCCTATGACTACTACTACTACCACTACTATAACTACTATTAATAGTACTACTATAAAAGCTACTACTATTGCTACTATTGCAGCTTCTACTACTACTACTACTACTACTATTACTACACTTACTACTACTAAGTATAACTACTTCTGCTATGCTAGTACTACTTCAACTAATGCTACTGTAACTACTACTTCTACTACTATTAGCGCCACTACAACAACTACTACTACTACTACTACTACTATTCCTATAATTGCTTCTACTCCTACTTTTACCATTGCTGCTGCTGCTACTACTCCTGCAACTATTACTACTGCAATTATTGCTACTACTTTTTTTACTATCGCTACAACTACAACTACTATTACTATGACAACTATTACTGCTATTACTACTAGTACTACTTGCCACTACTACTACAACTACTACTGCTACTGCTACTACCACTACTATTGCTACTACAACTATTATTGCTACTAGCACTACTACTACTACTACTACTACCACGACTATTACTACCACTACTACTACTACTCCTACTCCGACAACAGCTACTATCACTGCTAATACTGGGACCATAGCTACTCCAACAACCAGTACTGCTACTACTACTACTACTATTACTACTACTACTACTACTACTACAATAACAACAACAACAACTACTACTACTCTCACTCTTGCTACTACAACTACTACTCCTACTACTTCTACTACCACTTCGCCTAATATTACTACTACGACTACTACTACTACTTCTGTTGCTCCTACTACTATTACTACCACTATGACTACTACTCCTCCTCATCCTATGGGAACTGCTATAGCTGCTATAATGACTACTATTGCTACTATTGCTTCTACTAAAATAACTGCTACAACTATGGCTACTACAATGTCGATCGTGACTACTACTACTACTACGACTGCTACTACTACTTTGGCTACAACTACATCAACTACTAATGCTCCAACTACCGCTCCTACCACTACGACTACTACTACTATTGCTACTACTACTACTTCTACCACTAGTACAACTACTAATGCTAATACTACAATAATTACTACTACTACACTACTACTACTACTGCTGCAACTATTGCTATTATTGCTACTATTGCTACTATTGCTACAACTACTTTTGCTGCCTCCCCCACTACTACTACTACTAATTCTACCCCTATGACTACTACTACTACCACTACTATAACTACTATTAATAGTACTACTACACCTACTACTACTACATCTACTACTATTGCAGCTTCTATTGCTTCTACTACTACTGCTTATGCAACTACTACTACTATTACTATTTGAAGCAAAACACCCAGGTAACACTATTGGTGTATATCCACGCATTCTCTTTACATACAAGTATTTGGAAGAAGCATGCAAGGAAGCGGCCTTCACCCGAGCCCTCAAGGATCTCTCCTTCTGCCAAGACATACCCATCCCTGGGTATTATCAAAGACCCAAACGAAAGTTTGGTGTCCGCTGATCCACAACTTACAAAGGAAAGCCGCACCCCTCACATGCAAGAATAGAGAAAAAGAAGCACCTGATCCGCAATCGACGATGCCGGTGCTTTCTCTGTGGCAAAGAAGGACATTTTGCTCGCGAATGTCCTAATGAGCGACGCAATGTCAAACGCATCGCCATGTTTGAACAGCTGGATCTGCCAGCTGATTGTGAAATTGTCTCTGTCCAAGAAGGGGACGACCCGAGTGATGCTATTTATAGCATCTCGGAAGACGAAGATACAGCCATCTTGGAAGAGAAGATCTTTATGTTTCGGGAAGAAGATCGGACATGGTGGATAGGTCCTACTGGAGGTTACCGTGCCATGGTCCGTGTTTCCCAAGCACAATACGAATGCAGCCACTTCTGGGACGTCAACAACGATGTTCCCGATGCTTATGAACGATGTTGCTGCTGCCAAGCCCCATCCCAAAAGCGGTATCGCATGCACTGTGCAAACTGCCACTTAACTGTGTGTGGACGCTGCAGTTCGTATTACTTTGACAAGCGAGTGCCTGTTGCTCAAGCATCCATAGCAAGGTATGACACCACAACCTTACTCCTTGAACAACAACAGTACATTTTTGCTTGTGAAGGACAACAAACGCAGTTACAACACCAACTCGCCACGGCCCAAGCAGCAAATGATGCTTTGCAACTACGCCTCCGCCAATTACAACAAGAGGCGAACCATTGGAAATAGAAGTACCATGACCTGGAACATGCTACTATGGAGGTTGACCGCCTCGTGCTCGAACGTCATGACCTCCAGCGTGACCACCCGGCCACCCCTTGCGCCCCTGGAAGCGTGGTGGGAGGAGATCTGCCCCTCCACGTTTTCCTCGTAGATACTACACAACAGTTGTTAGCCGCCGAAGCACAAGTACCTCCCCCGCAACCACGGCGAACCAAAAATATGCTGTACAACCTGAAGGTGAAATTTGATATTCCCAAGGTTGTTCCATTTGAGGTTAACGCCATCCTTGATTCAGGAGCAACGACCTGTTGCATTGATCAAGGTGTAGCGCCTAATGATGCCCTGGAAGCTAATCCCTTCCTAGTACATTTTAGCGGCATCAATTCACGGACCTCGGCGAACAAGAAGCTCAAAGTTGGCCGAATGCTGATTGGGGAGAATGGCTTCCGAATCCCCTACACGTATGCCTTCCCAATGAAGCTCGGGGAGGATATTCAGATGATCCTCGGCTGCAACTTCATCCGCGCCATGCAGGGCGGCGTGCGGATTGAAGGCAATACAGTGACGTTTTATAAAAACGTCACGACTATTCATACTCTTCCCTCTGTTCCCACTGCAGCAGCCATTGCAGAGTTGGATCTCAAAGAGGAGGAGTATCTTCACATTCAGGAAGCGGTTCAATATGCCGTAACGCACCCGCAACGGCAGCTCACCAACAAGCTAAGCTCCATCCTGGAGGAACTGCGGCAACAAGGTTATATTGGTGATAACCCGCTCAAATATTGGGCCAAGAATCAGATCCTCTGCCAGCTTGACATTAAGAATCCGGATTTCATTATTGAAGACCGGCCTCTGAAGGATATCACTCCCCAAGCAAAAGCTGCATATGCTAAACATGTCAAAGCTCTCCTGGATCTTGGAGTCATCAGACCCAGCAAAAGCCGGCATCGCACAACAGCAATTATTGTCAATTCCGGCACTTATATTGATCCCCAGACTGGTCAAGAAGTCAAAGGAAAAGAGCGCATGGTCTTTAATTATTGGCGCCTCAATGATATCACTCACAAGGACCAGTATAGTCTCCCTGGGATTAATACCATTCTACACAAGGTGAGTCGAAGCCGTATCTACTCCAAATTCGACCTCAAGTCAGGTTTTCATCAAGTTGCCATGCATCCTGACTCGGTCGCTTGGACCGCCTTTTGGGTTCCCGATGGTCTCTACGAATGGCTAGTCATGCCATTCGGGTTAAAAAATGCACCTGCCATCTTCCAAAGAAAGATGGATTCTTGCTTCAAAGGAACAGAAGACTTTATTGCCGTATATATCGATGATATTCTGGTATTCTCTTCCTCTGTAGCAGAACATGAGCAACACTTGCAGACTATGCTTCAGATCTGCAAGACTTATGGGCTAATTCTGAGCCCAACAAAAATGAAGCTCGCGGTCTCCGAAGTCGAATTTCTTGGGGCAGTGCTGGGTAACCAGCGGATGAAATTGCAGCCCCATATTATCAAGAAGATCGCCACCTTTCAGGAACAAGAACTCTTGACCACAAAAGGGCTCCGAGCCTGGCTCGGAATTCTGAATTACGCCCGGAACTATATCCCAAATTTGGGAACATTACTCGGGCCCCTCTACGCTAAGACCAGTCCAACCGGAGAAAAGCGGTGGAATACTCAAGACTGGGACTTAGTAGCCAGAATCAAAGCACTGGTGCAGCAATTACCAGATCTGGAACTACCACCAGAACACAGCTACATGATTCTGGAAACAGACGGTTGTATGACCGGATGGGGTGGAATCTGCAAATGGAAACCGCAGAAGTATGACCCCAAATCAACCGAAAGAATCTGCGCCTACGCTAGCGGCAAATTTCAGCCACTCAAATCAACAATAGATGCTGAGCTCTTTGCCGTGATGAATTCCTTAGAGGCGCTCAAAATATATTATTTGGACAAGGCTGAACTGACAATCCGGACGGACTGTCAGGCAATTATTAGTTTCTTCAATAAATCAGCCAACAACAAGCCTTCCAGCGTATGCTGGATGGCCTTCACTGATTATATCACAGGCACAAGACTGACGATGCAGTTCGAACATGTTCACGGAGGAGACAACCAACTGGCTGACACCCTCTCGCGACTCATCACTGCCCTTGTCTTTTCAGGATGGCCTGTCCCAACAGATCTGGAGGCCCTCCATCTGATAGCCACTACCGTACAGGAAGCACCACAAGCAGCCCCGCAAATCATACAGAAGTACCTTGCAGCGGCCACTCTCTTGTGCAACACTATGCCCAACAACTCCGCCATCTCCGGGCCTCCCAATGTCCCTCACCGAATATGATAATACAAGAAGGCAGCTGCAACAGTTGGAGCGCCAAAGTGCCCAAAACGCCCTTACCGCCCTCCAACACTTCCGGGCCCTGTACGCCCTCAAGTTAGCAGAAGCAAGAAAGCGCGCAAAACACAAGACCACGGGTAACTTCTGGGCCCAGTGGTACCCTGTTCTCAAACAGATCAACACACAACTCGAAACAGCAGTCAACCTCATGGCTGACTCAGCACAACGACTGCCTGCCTTCCTGTTCTGAACCGGACCGGCTTACTTGCGCGCAAAGCAAAAGCTTACTTCGACCAGAAGAAACGCATCTCTACCTTATCCCTCTTTATGTAAAGTAGATAAGATAAGATAACAGCAGCCCACTGCTGTCCCCTCTTTATGTAAAACAAGATGCGATCTTATCGCAGTTGTATCCCTGCCAGCTATAAATATACCTCTTGGGCCTTCATGCAAGGCACGCAAGAAACTTAGCCAAAAACACTTCTCTGTCTCTCTGTCTCTAAAATTTCTCTGAGAGTTTTCCTTTTCCGCACCACACAACCTCCGCTAAAAGCCGCGCAAACATCCGTGCCAAAATCCTGGTATCAGAGCTCAGTTCTTTCCATGGCTGAGTAAACCCCCTTCGGTTTAGGTACTCCTTAGAGACGAGTGTGTTGGTTTCCACCGTATGGCCGTTACTACCCAGACCACCGTTTGCCCAAAAATCCTGGATTGACCCCTCGGGTGGCACAGAGGCTGGACCTAATAAGCCCACCGCAAGGTCAATATTGGGACAGAAGTAGGTAACCCTGGTTTCGGTGAGAAGGAGACTGAAGAATGTCTTCTGCCAAGCTTAGTGTCTGAACTGCAAAAGGCCGCAGTGCGCGTAAATCTGCAAGAGGCAGTAGCTGCCCGTCGGATGAGCAGGACCGATACTTGGCAAAGCCTTGGACATCCTCCTAGTACTCATCTCTTGTTCGATACGGAAGGATAGATACCACACACTTGGACTCTTGAGTACTTAGACTATTTTCCCTTCCTCATATCCATACCTGTTTGTGTATGAACACCTTCTTGCCAGCGAAACTAACCGCCTCTTATCAAGAAGCCTTAAAGGCCGTTGAACCGATTGATCACCCAGCAACCGGTTTTGTCAAACCCAGCGAGTGTCTTAGCACCTCTGCCCAAAATATCGCCATTCTAAAACAAAATAATACCCAAATCCAGCTCCTGGTGCAAATATCAGAGACCCTGAAAGAAATTCAGAGTGAGCTCCAGTTCCTAAGAACACGACAACCAAGGAACTCTGTTCCTGAGTCCCTCCTCACACGACTTGAGCAGTTGTCGCTCGGTCCAAAAGTACGACCTCCCGAACCACGTGGGAGACTACTTGTGAACAAGGACCCTCTGATTATTTTGCAGGAAGAACAGGCCAAGTTAAATGGCAACCTCTTAGGTTCGGCTGCAGGAACAACAGCCCCAGCCCTTGGTCGAGGTCCAAATCCGGGACTACTGGCGAAACAAACGCCGATTGTACAACACACAGCAGGCCACACGACGGATATTTCGCCGTCTGACAGGCCAAGCAACGGAACAGCATCTCCTGGAACAACATCTTGACCCCCAGGAACAACTGAGACTCTCGATACGGGAGAGGGCAGCCATCGCCTCCGCCGAAGTCCTTTATCATCCCCGCACAGACGATGACCACCATCGGGTGTATGTGCACCGTTCTGAAGAGTCCATTAGTTGCATAGGCGACGCACAAGTGGACCGCAATTTTATTCAAGAAGAAAGCTATCAACAGCTGGTACACAGTAAGATGAAGTTTATTCATCTTGGCGTGATGCAGGTTCGATTACAGATCCTCCATCGACATGCCGAGGGCACGATGGCCCTTGTTGTGTTCCGTGACAACCGTTGGCATGGTGACAAAGCCTTAATTGCCACCATGGAAGTAGATCTGACACAGGGAAGTTAGCTGGTCTATATCATTCCTGACATGATGCTTACACTTGGTGACTTTTACAGGAATATACAGATCTCCCTGCTTACTCGTGGCTATGACACCTGGCGGTGTGGTGAAGCAAACCTACTCATCACCCGAGGACTTATTGGGCGTCTCTCGAACACCCCGAATGTGGCCTTTGCTTATGAGGTCACAGGCGTCATTGACTATCTAGCGAGTCATGGGATACATGCCCTCCCGGGGAAGCGGTACTCAACAGAACAATTATGCGGGCTAAACTGGCTTCTCCAGCCTTCTCGCGTTATTCCAGTACCCCTGACACCCTCGGAAGTCACATGTCACACGCTCTTGGATGGCCGGGTATCCTTGAGCTTCAACCAGTATGCCTCCGTTCCTACCTCGACTGCACTAGAGGAGGAGGACACTGAGATTGTTGCCGTCCTACTCCAGGACCTACAAAAAGCAGAACCCGAAGCAAGATGGGATACACTGGGTGAACCCAGTGGTAAATTTGACTATTATGTCAGGTATGCAACACCTCCCTCTTACTTCGAGCCCTTCCCCCTTATCCCTACGGGATGGGATCCTGATCCTAGCCCCGTGAAGCCACAAGCTCAGCAGCAACAGACCAACATGAGGCGACACCGTAAGGTGATGCCAGCACGAAAATGGCGACAGCGCCTGACTCAACAGCGGCAGGAGTGGCGACCAAAAGGGAGTAGTAGCCAGACTCCACCTTGCGGAACCCATGCAGGAGATACACGCCCAGGGGCCTCTGTACTCCGGTCCATGGATCTACCGCAGGAGGAGGCTGACGACAACTTCCACCTTATCGCCACCTGGCCCCAAGAAGATACGTCCAACCCGACTACAGATCCGGAAGAATACTGTGAGTATTTACAGTATTATCATGATCATGAAATCCTTGCTACTCTCGGTGAAGATAGCTGGGATATGGACTATCCACAACGGGCACCACAACAGGCAAAGCCAACAGAACGGCTTTGCTCTTCTTCAATTGTCTCCGAATACAGGCCTCCGGCTGATTCCACAATGGGTCCAGTCAACTACCCTCCAGCTGCGAGAACTGACCCAGGTCCAAGCCAAGGACCAACGGTGGACAATTATATCCCAAAGAACCTGAGGTTTAAAGCCAAAAATACCTCAGAGTGGTGGAACCTCCCTTCGGCTCAATAGCAATCTGGGGCAATCTTCGTCATGCCCCTGCAAATTGGCCAATTCAACGACGTTTTTATGCGATGGGAGTCAATTACCAAGAATACAGTAGCTCTCCAAGGCTTTACAGATGCTCGGACAAAAACCGAGTTCATTGAGAACCTACTGCGAGAATCGGAGAAACTAGCATGGATCCAATGGCGGATGGCTTATCCCATGGAATATCAGCACTTATTGGACCATGCCGATGGCGCAGATGGGACGCAGAACATCTTGTCACAAATACGCACCATCTTCGCCCTGGAAGATCCCTACCAAGGCTCGACAGCCATACAAGAAGAGGCCTATAGGGATCTCGAACGCCTGACCTGCCACAACTTAAGGGATATCATCCCGTTTCTTAATGATTACATGCAGGTTGCCTCTCGGACCGGTCGGCTGTTCACCGGCCCCGAATTATCGGAGAAGCTGTGGTCTAAAATGCCTGGAAACATTGGAAAGAAGATTAAAGCAGCATTTGTTACTACAATTACTACTACTACTACAATAATTATAATAATAACAACAACTACTACTACTAAGTATAACTACTACTGCTATTACTACTGCTACTTCTACTAATGCTACTCTAACTACTACTACTGCTACTATTACTACCACTACAACTACTACTACTATTGCAGCTACTACTATGACTATTCCTACAACAACTACTACTCCTACTTTTACCACTGCTGCTGCTACTACTACTCCTACAACTATCACTACTGCTACTACTGCTACTACTTCTCCTACTATTTCTACTACTACTACTCCTCCTACTATGACAACTATTACTGCTATTCCTACTACTACTACTACTACTTGCTACTACTACTACAACTAAACTGCTACTACTAATACCACTACTATTGCTATTACAACTATTATTGCTACTAGTACTACTACTACTACTATTGCCACTACTATTACTATCACTACTACTACTGCTACTCCTACAACAAGTACTATCACTGCTACTCCTGTCACTAAAGCTACTCCAACAACCACTACTGTTATTGCTACTGCTGCTGCTGCTGCTACTACTACTACTACTACTACTTCTACTTCTATTTCTACTACTACTACTACTACTACTACTACTACTACTACTACTACTACTACTACTACTCCTGTTGCTGCTACTATTCTCACTCTTGCTACTACTACTCCTTCTGCTACCTCTTTGCCTAATACTACTACTACTACTACAACATCTACTACTGCTACTATTGCTACTACTACTGTTACTGCCACTATGACTACTACTATGCCTCCTCATCCTACGGCTACAACTATAGCTAATGTTGACACTACTACTACTACTACTACTACTAGTACTACTCCTAATACTACTACAACTGCTACTACTAATGCTGCTACCACTACTATAACTATTCCTACTAATACTTTTACTATAACTAATATTACTACTGCTACACTACTACTACTGCTACTACTGCTACTGCTGTTATTACTACTACTTCTACTACAACTACTACTATTACTATTATAATTTTTGCTACTAGTGTAACAGCTATTACTACTACTGCTACTACTATTGCTACTACTACTACTACAACAACAACTACTACTAGTACTACTACTACTTCTGCATCTGTTACTACTGCTACTGGTACTACTTCTACTATTACTATGACTACTATTGCAACTACTGCTACTACTTCTATTATTACTGTGAGCACTGCTTCTACTACTATGACCAATGTTGTTTGTGCTACTACCGTTGCAACTACAATTTCTAATACTACTACTTCTACAACTTTTGCTACTATATCTGCTACTACTACTACTGCTACCACTACTACTTCTATTACTACTACTACTGCTATTTCTACTATTTCAACTACTACTGCTACTGCTATCCTACTACTATAGTAGTAGCAGTTATAATAGCAATAATAGTAGTAGGAGTACAAGTTATAGCACTTGTAGTAGCAGTAGCAGCAGTAATAGTAGTAGTAGCAGTAGTAGTTGTAGAAGTACTTGTAGCAGTAGTAGTAGAAGTGGTAGTTATAGCAATAGGAGAAGTAGTAGTAGTTATTGTTATTATAGTTGCTATCGTAGTAGCAGTAGTAGGAGCAATAGTAGTAGCGACATTAGCAATAGTGGTAGCAGTAGGCACAATGGTAGTAGTAGAAGTAGTAGTAGCAATAGCAAAAGTTTCAATAATAGTAGTAGTAGTAATAGAAGTAGTAGCAGTATTAGTAGTAGCAGGATAAGTAGTAGTAGCCGCAGCAAGAGTTGTAGTTGTAGAAGTACTAGAAGTAACAGTAGCAGTAGTTGTTGCTATAGTCACAATAGTAGCAGTAGAAGTAGTGGTGGTAGTTGTAGTAGTCATAGTAGTAGTGGCAGTAGTGGTAGCAGCAACATTAGTTGCAGTAGTAGTAGTAGTAGCAATAGCAGTAGTAGTCATAGTAGTCATAGTAGTTGTAATGGTAATGTAGAAAAAATAGTAATAGTTACAGTAGTAGTAGCATTAATAGTAGCAACAGTAGTAGTAGTGGTAGAAGTACTAGTGGTAGTAGAAGTAGTAGTTGTAGTAGTTGTTGTTGTAATAGTAACAGTGGTAGTTATAGAAGTTGTAGTAGTAATAGTATTTGGAGTAGTAGTGGTAGTAATAGTAATAGTACTGTAGCAGCAATTGTAGTAGTAATAGTAATAGTTGTAGTGGTAGCAGCAGTAATAGCAGTAGTAGTTGTTGTAATGATAGAAGAAGTAGTATTAGTAGTATTTGTATTTGTAGTAGTAATAGTAGTAGTAGCAGAAGTTATAGTAGTAGTAGTATTAGAAGTTGTGGTTGTAGTTGATGTTGTAGTATTACTATTAGTAGGAGAAGTAGTAGAACTATCAATAGTAGTAGAAGTTGTCATTTTAGTAGTAATAGTTATTATTTTTGTTGTAGTAGTAGTAAAAATTCACCAGTATAGGTGAAGATTGAATTTTATATAAAGGTATACTCACATTGGGCTGATAGAAATTATTAGACAGGTATACCGAACAAGTCTGGTGCGATGGAAATTATTATACAGGTAGTGGTGGTAGTAGAAGCAGTACTCATTGTAGAAGTGGTAGTAGTGGTAGCAGTAGTAGCCGTAATAACAGTAGTAGTAGTAATAGTCATTGTGGTACTAGTTGTGTTGGTTATAGCCATAGTAGCAGTCTGAGCTATACTAGTAATAGTAGTTGAAGCAGCAGTAGCAGTAGCAGCAACAACAACAACAGTAGTAGTAGACGTATTGGTAGTAGTTGCAGTAGTCACAGTAGTAGCAATAGTAGTGATAGTAGTAGCAGCAGCAGTATTAATAGTAGTAGTAGTATTAATTATAGCTATAGTAGCAGTAGTTATAGTTGTGGAAGTAGTAGTAGTATTGGGAGGAGGAGGAGTAGTAGTAGAAGTAGTTATTGTTGTTGTTGTTGTTGTTGTTATTGTAGTAGTAGCAGTAATAGAAGTAGTAGCCACAATAATTATAGTTGTAGTTGTAGTAGTAGTAGTACTTGTTGTAGCAATAGTTGTAGTAGCAGCAGTAGTAGTTGTTGTAGTAATTGTTGTTGTTATTGTAATTGTAGCAGTAACTGTAGCACTAGTTGCAGTCATAGTAGTGGTAGCAGTAGTAGCCGTTGTTGCAGTAGTAGTAGTAGAAGCAGTCGTAGAAATAATAGCAGTTGCAATAGCAGTAGCAGCAGTAGTTGTTGTAGTAGTAAGAGTAGTAGCAGTAGCAGAAGCGGCATTAGTAGTAACAGAAGTAGTAGTAATAGGAGAATTAGTAGTAGTAGAAGTACGAGCAGTAGTAATAGTAGTGGTAATAATATGGGTAGGAGTAGTTGCAGTAGTAGCAGTAGGAGGACTGGAAGCAGCCATTATGACAGTAGCCATCGTAGTAATTGTAGCAATAATAGTAGCAGCTATAGTAGTGGTAGTTGTAGCTGTTGTAGCATTAGTAGTCATAGTAGCAGCTAGAGTAGAAGTAGCTATAACAATAGTATCAGTAGTTGTAGCAGTAGTAGCAATAGTAGCAGTAGCGGTAGTAGTTAGTATAGTAGTAGTAGAAGCAGCATTAGTAGTAGCAAAAGTAGTGGTAGTAGGAGAATTATTAGTGGTAGAAGTAAGACTAGTAGTAATAGTAGTAGTAGTAATATTAGTATCAGTAGTTGTAGTAGTAGCAGTAAGAGGATTGGCAGTAGCATTTGTAACAGTAGCCATCATAGCAATTGTAGCAGTAATATTAGCAGTGTTAGTAGTGGTAGTTGTAGCTATTATAGCATTAGTAGTTGTAGTAGGAGCTAAAGTAGGAGTACCTATAACAGTAGTGGCAGTAGTACCAGTAGCAATAGTGGCAATAGTAGCAGTAGCATTAGTAGTAAGTAGAGTAGCAGTAGTAGCAGCATTAGTAGTAGCAGAAGTAGTAGTAGGAGGAGAATTATTAGTGGTAGAAGTAAGACTAGTAGTAATAGTAGTAGTAGTAATATTAGTAGTAGTAGTTGCAGTAATAATAGTAGGAGAACTAATAGTAGCATTTGTAACAGTAACCATCGTAGCAGTTCTAGCAATAATAGTAGCAGCTTTTGTAGTGGTAGCTGTAGCTATTGTAGCATTAGTAGTTGTAGTAGGAGCTAAAGTAGGAGTAGCTGTAACTGTAGTGGGAATAGTAGTAGTAGCAGTAGCAATAGTAGTAATTATAATAGTAGCAGTAGCAGTAGTAGTAGTAGTAGTAGTAGTAGCAGTAGCATCAGCAGGAGCAGCAACAGTAGTAGTAGTAGTAGTATTAGTAGTAGTTGCTACAATTGCATCAATAGCAGCAGTAGTAGTAGTAGTGGTAGTGTAGTAGTCGCAGTAGTAGTATGAGGAGAAGTATTAGTAGTAGTATTTGGAGTAGTAGAAGTAGTAGATGCAGCAGTTATTGCAGCTGGAGTAGCAGTAGGAGTAGTTGTAGAAGTAGTAGTAGTTGTAGTAGTGGTAGTGCGAGTATGAGTAGGAGTACTAGTAGTAGTTGCAGTAGTAGGAGTAGGCATAGTTGTAGTAGTCGTAGGAGTAGGAGTTGGAGTCGTACTAGTAGTAGCAACTACAGTAGCAGCAGCAGTAACAGCTGTAGTAGCAGTAATAGTAGTAGAAGTTGTAGTACTTCTAGTAGTATTAGGAGTAATAGTAGTAGAAGTAATACTTGTTGGAAAAGTCAGTAGTAGTAAGAGTAGTAGGAAAAGTACTTGAAGTAGAAGTAGTCATAAGAGTAGTAGTGGTGGTACTCGTAATAGCAATTGCAATGGTAGAAGTAGTAGTTGCACTAGTAGTGGTACTAGCCGTTGTAGTAGTTGAAGTAATAGTTGTAGTGGCGGCTACAGTAGTAGAAGTAGCAGTAGTTTTGACAACAATAACTGTAGTAGTAGTAGTAGTAGTAGCAGCAGCAGCAGCTTGGTAGTAGTTGTTGTAGCCATAGTAATAGAAGGAGTTGTAAGAGTATTACCATTAGTAGCAGTAGTAGTAATTGTAGTCATTGTAGTAGAAGTAGTTGTGCTAGCAGTAGCAGTAGTAACAGTAGCACTAGCAGTAGTAATAGGAGTAATAATAGTCACAGCAGGAGTAGTAGTGGTCGTGGTAGTAGTAGTAGTAGCAGTAGTAGTCCTAGTAGTGGAAGTACTAGTAATAGCAGTAGTAGTAGTAGCAGTTGTAGCAATAATAGTAGTAGTTGTAGTAGTAGCTGCCGTAAAAGCAGTAGTAGCAACAAAAGTAGTAGTTGTTTTCGTAGTAGTAGTTGTAGTAGCAGTAGCAGTAGTAGCAGCTACAACAATAGGAGTAGTAGCAGCTGTAGTAGCAGTGGTAGTAGTAATTATATTAGTAGTAGTAGTCACAGCAGTTGTAGTAGCAGTAGTAGTAGAAGTATGAGAAGTTAGAGAAGCAATTACAGTAGTAGTGGCAGTAGTAGCAGTCACAGTAGCAGTAGCAATAGTAGTATTGGTAGTAGTAGTAGTTGTGTTAATAGTAGTAGTACTTGCAGTAGCAGTAGTTGTAGCAGTGGTCGCAGTAGTAGTAGTAGTTATTGTAGGAGAAGTAGTAGTAATAATAGTAGTAGCAATAGTAGTAGTAGGAGTAGTAGTAGCTATAGCAGTAGCAGTACTAGCAGCAGCAGTAGAAGTAGTTGCAATAGTAGAAGTAGTTGTAGTAGCAATAGCAGCAGCAGTAGTAGTAGTAGTTGTAGTAGTTGTAGCTGTTGTTGTTGTCATAGTTGTCATTGTTATAGTAGTAGTAGTAGATGTAGTTGTAGAAGTAGTACTATTAGTAGTAGTAGTAGTAATAGTAGTAGTAGCAGTAGTAGTTGTAGCAGTAACAATAGTAGTAGCAATAGAAGTAGTAGTTGTAGTTATGGCAGTAGTAGTAGTAGCAGTAGTAGTAGCAGTTGTAGTAGTAGTAGTAATTGTTGTTGTTGTTGTTGTTGTTGTTGTAGTTATTGTAATAGTGGTAGTGGATGTAATAGTTGTTGTAGTATTAGTGGTGGTTATAGTAGTAGTAGAAGTAGTAGTAGTAGTAGTAGTAGTTGTTGCAGTAGTGACAGTCGTAGCCGTTGTAGTAATGGTAGTAGTAGTAGCCGTTGTAGCAATAGTAGTAGTAGTAGCAATCCAAGCAATTATTGAAGCTGTAGCAGTAGTTGTTGTTGTTGTAATACTAGTAGCAGTAGTAGTTGTTGCAGTAGCAGTAGCAGTAGTTACCGAAGTTGTAGTAGTTATTATTGTTGTAATAGTAGTACCGACAGTAGTAGTTGTGGTGGTCGTATTTGTTTCAGCAATAGGAGTCGTTGTAACAGTAGTAGTAGTGGTAGTAGTAGTAGTAGTTATTGTTGTTGTAATAGTTTTACCGGCAGTAGTAGTTGTGGTAGTTGAATTAGTTGCAGCAGTAGTAGGCATTGTAGCAGGATGAGGTGTAGTAGTAGTCGTAGAAATAGTAGCAGTAGTAATAGCAGTAGTAGTAGCTATTGTGATAGCAGTAGTAAGTGTAGTAGCAGTCGCAGAAGCTGCATTAGTAGTAGCAAAAGTAGTAGGAGGAGAATTAGTAGTAGTGGATGTTGGATGTTTAGTAATAGTAGTAGTAGTAATATAAGTTTCTGTAGTTGCAGAAGCAGTTGTAGTAGTAGTGGCTGTAGTAGTTGTAGCAGTAATAGTTGTAGCTATAGTAGTGGTAGCAGTAGCTATTGTAGTTGTAGTAGTAGTAGTAGTTGTAGTTGGAGCTATAGTAGGAGTAGCAGTAGCAGCAGAAGCAGTAGTTGTAGTAGCAATAGTAGTAGTCGTAGCATTAGTATCAGTAGCAATAGTAGTAAGTATTGTAGTAGTAGCAACAACAGTAGTAGTAGTAGGGGTGGTAGTGGTAGCAGCAGTAGTACAAGTTGTAATAGTCGTAGTTGTTGTTGTTGTTGTCATTTTCATAGTAGCAGTAGTAGCAGTGATAGTAGTAGTTGTAGAATTGTAAAAAAAGCAGCGGCAGTTATAGTTGTAGTAGAAGTAGTACTAGTAGAAGTAGAGTAGTAGTTGTAGTAGTTGTAGTCGCAGTAGTAGAAGTTGTAGTAGTCATAGTAGTAGTAACTGTACTAGCAGTTACGGTAGTAGTAGAAGTTGTTGTAGTAGTAGTAGTAGAAGTAGTAGATGTAGTAGCAGTAGTAGAAGTAGTAGATGTAGTAGCAGTTGCAGTAGTAGAGCTGTATAAGTAGTGGTAGCAGTAGCTGTAGTAGTCACAGTAGCAGCAGCTGTAGTGGTAACAGTAGCTATAGTACCTGCAGTAGCAGCAGCTGTAGTAGCGATAATAGCAGCTGTTGCAATGGTAGTATCAGTAGTACTGGTAGCAGTTGGAGTAGTGTCAGCGAGTAGCAGTAGGCGTAGTAGTGGTAATGGTAGTAGTTGTGATATTAGCAGAAGTAGTAGTAGTTGTTGCAACAGTAGTAGTAGTAGTCATAGTTATATTAGAAGTAGTAGTAGCAGTAGTAGTATTAGTAATAGTAGCAGCAGCAGCAGTAGTAGTACTAGCCGTTGCAGTAGCAATAGTAGTTGTTGTAGTAATGGCAACAGTAGCATTAGTAGAAGTAGTTGCGCCAACAACAATAGTAGCAGCAGCAGTAGTAGTAGTCGCAGCGGTAGTAGTAGTTGTAGTAGCTGTAGTAATCGAAGCTATTATAGAAGTAGTACCATTAGTAGCAGTAGTAGTAATAACAATTATAGTAGTTGTAGTAGTTGTGGTAGTAGTGGCAATACTAGTAGCAGCAACAGCATCATTAGTAGTACTAGCAGAAGTAGCAGGTGTAGTAGTAGTAGTAGTAGTAGTAGTAGTAGTAGTAGTAGTAGCAGCAGCAGCAGCAGTAGTAGCAATAGTAGTAGTAGGTGTACTAATAGTAGTTGTTGTAGTAGTAGCAGCAGTAGTAGTAGTAGTAATAGTAGTAGTAGTAGTAGCCGGAGAAGTAACAGTTGTTCCAGAAGTAGCAGTAGTAGCAGTCGTAGTTTTAGTTGTAGAAATATTAGTAGTAATAGTAGTAGTAGTATTAATAGGAATACTAGTAGTTGCAGAAGTAGTATTTGTAGGAGTAATAGCAGTTGTAATGACAGAAGAAGTAGTAGTAGTAGTAGTCGCAATAGTAGTAGTAGTAGTAGTAGTAGTAGTAGTAGCAGCAGTATTAGTAGTAGTTGTGACAGTAATAGCACAAGTAGTAGTAGCTGCAGTAGCAGAAGTAGTAGTAGTTGTAACAAGAGTAGAAATAGAAGCACTAGTAGTTGCAGCAGTAGGTATAGTCATTGCAGTAATAGCAGTAGTATTTGAAGCAATAGTAGTAGTAGTAGTAGTAGCAAGAGTAGTTATAGAAGCACTAGTAGTTGCAGCAGTAGCTATAGTAGTTGCAGTAGTTGTAGTAGCAGTTGAAGCAATAGTAGTAGCAGTAGTAGCAGTGGCAGTTGAAGCAATAGTAGCAGTAGCAGTAAAAGAATAGTAGTTGTAGTAGTTGTAGTAGTGGTAGTAGCAGTAGTAGTAGTTATTGTACTAGTAGTATTTGTTATAGTTGCAGCAGTTATGGCAACTGTAGTAGCAGTAATAGTAGTATCAAAAGTTGTAGTAGTAGCAGTAGTAGTAGTAGTAGTAGTAGTAGAAGTAGTAGGAGTACTAGTATTATTATTAGCGGTAGCAGTAGCACGCATAGTAGCAACAGCAGTGGTAGTTGTTCTAGTAGCAGTCGCAGTAGTAGTAATAGAATTAGTAGTAGTAGTCGTATTAGTAGCTATTGGAGCAACAACAGTAGTAGTAGCAGTAGTTGGAGTAGGAGTACTAGTAGTAGTAGCAGCAGTAGTAGTATTAGTGGTAGTACTTCTAGTAGTAGTAGTAGTAGTAGTAGTAGAAGTAGAAGTAGTAGCAGTAGTAGGAGTAGTAGCAGTTGTTGTAGTAGTAGTAGTAGTGGCAATAGTAGGAGTAGTTGGAGGAATACGTGTGGGAGAAGCAATGCTAGTTGGGGTAGTAGTAGTTGTAGTAGTAGTAGTTGTTGTAGTAGGAGTCGCAGTAGCGATAGTAGAGATCATAGTAGTAGTTATGGTAGTAGTAGGAGTAGTTGTTGTTGTAGTAGTAGCAGCAATAATTGTAGCAGCATGATTAGTAGTTGTAGTAGTAGTGGTAGTAGTAGTCAAAGTAATAGTAGCTATAGCAGTAGTAGCAGTCGTAGTAATATTTATAGTAGTAGAAGTAGTAGTGGAAGTAATAGTAGGAGTATTACCCATAGTAGTAGTAGCAATAACCGCAACAATAGTATTATAGTAGTAGTAGTAGTAGTAACAGTAGTAGTAGTAGAAAAAGTCATAATAGTAGTAATTATAGAAGTATTTGTTAGAGTGGCAGTAGTTATAGTAGTAGTAGTAGTAATAACACTAGAAATAGTAGTAGTGGTTGTGGTAGTAGTAGAACTACTAGTAGCAGTAGTAGTAGCAGTAGCAGTAGTAGTAGTAGTAGTAGAACTAGTAGTAGTAATAGTAGTAGTAGCAGTAGAAGTAGTAGTAGAAGTCGTAGAAGTTGTTATAGTGTTAGTAGTAGTAGCAGTAGTAGTAGCGATAGTCGCAATAGTTGTAGTAGTAGTAGTTGTTGTTGTAGTAGTTGTACTAGTAGTTGTAGTAGTACTAGTTGTAATAGTAGTAGTAGTAGAACAACTACTAGTAGGACGAGTAGAAGTAGTAGTAGTAGAAGTAGTAGCAGTAGTAGGAGTATCAATGTGAGCAGCAGCAGAAGTAGTAGCAGTTGTTGCTCTAATAGTAGAAGTAGTAGTAGTAGTTGGAGTAGTTGTTGCTATAGTAGCAGTAGTAGCTGTATTAGTTTTAGTAAGAGGAATAGTAGTAGTAGTAGTAGTATCAGCAGTAGTAGTTCCAGGAATAGTAGTTGTAGCAGTAGAAGTAGTAGTAGCAGTAGTCGTAGCAATAGGAGTTGGAGTAGTAGTAGAAGTCGTAGTATTAGTAGTAGTAGTAGTAGAAGTAGTAGTAGTAGCAATGGTAGTTGTAGTAGTAGTACTAGGAGGAGTTGTAGATGTGGTAGTGGTAGTTGTTGTGGTAGATAAGTAGTAGTAATAGCATTAGTATTAGTTGTATTAGAAGTAGTAGCAATAGGAGTAGTTGTAGTAATAGCAAAAGTAATAGTAGTAGCTGTAGTAGTAGTAGTAGAAGTATTAGCAATAGTCGTTGTTGTTGTAGTAGTAGTAGTAGTATTAGCAGTTGGAGTAGTAGTAGTAGTAGTTGGATTAGTAGTAGTAGTAGTTGTTGAAGTAGTAATTGTAGCAGCAGTCTTGTAGGAGTAGTAGTAGCAGTAGCAGTAGCAAGAGGAGTAGTTGCAGTAGTAGTAGTAGTAATTATAGTAGTAATTGGAGTAGTAGCAGTGCTAGTAGAAGTAGTTGTAGTAGTAGTGTAGTAGTATTAGCGGTAGTAGAAGTAGTAGAAGTAGTAGTAGTAGCAGTAGCTGTTGTAGTACTTGAAGGTGTTGTAATAGTAGCAATAGGAGTATTTGTTGTTGTTGTTGTAGTAGTAGTAATAATAGTAGTAGCAGTAGTAATAGCAGACGTAGTAGTATTAGTATTAGAAGTAGTAGATGTAGTAGTAGTTGTTGTTGTAGTAGAAAAAGAAGTAGTAGTAGAAGCAGTAGGAGTAGTGGTAGTAGTGGTGGTGCCAGTAGTAGTAGTGGTAGTAAGAGCAATTGTAGTCATATTATTGACAGTAATAGTAGTAATAGTGGTAGTCATACCGGTAGCAGAAGTAGTAGTAGTTATTGTTGAAGTAGAGGAAATGGTAGTAGCAGCAATAGTAGTAGTAGAAGGAATAGTGGTAGTAGTAATAGTAGTCGGAGTTGTAGTTGTAGTAGAAGTTGCAGTAGTGGTAGTAGGAAGAGGTGGAGGAGGAGGAGGAAGGGAGCAGTACTTGTAGTAGCAGTAATAGTAGCTGTAATAGCAGCAACAGTACTAGACGTAGTAGTAGTGGTAGTATCAGTTGCTGTAGCAGTATTAGTAGTAGTAGTACGGGTAATAGCAGTAGTAGTAGTGGTAGTAGTTGTATTAGTAGTAGTAGGACTAGCGCTAGTAGTGGTAGTAGCCGTTGTAATAATAGTAGTAGCAGTTGTTGTAGTAGTTATAGAAGTAGAAGTAGTTATGGTATTTGCAGTAGTAGTAGTGGTAGTAAGAGCAATTGTAGTCATATTATTAGCAGCAATAGTAGTAATAGTGGAACTAGTAGTTGTAGCAGTAGCAAAAGTAGTAGTAGTTATTGTTGAAGTAGTAGACGTGGTAGTAGTAGCAACAGTAGTAGTAGTAGTAATAGTAGTCGAAGTAGTAGTTGTAGTAGAAGTAGCAATAGTAGTAGTAGGAAGAGGAGGAGGAGGTGGGGGAAGGGAGCAGTACTAGTAGTACCAGTAATAGTAGTAGTAGCGGCAATAGTAGTAGACATAGTAGTAGTAGTGGTAGTAGTGGTAGTAATAGTTGTAGCAATAGTAGTAGCAGTTGTTGTAGTAGTTGTAGAAATAGCAGTAGTTGTGGTAGTCACAGTAGTTGTGGTAGTAGTAATCATTGGAGTAGTAGTATTAGTTGGCGAAGTTGAAGTAATAGTAGTATTTGTATTGGCAGCAGAAACAATAGTCACAGTAGTAGTTGTTGTAGTAGTAGTAGCAGTCTCAGTAGTAGTAGTAGTAGTAGTAGCAACATCAACAACAGTAGTAGTAGTAGTTGTTGTAGTTGTACCAGTAGTTATAGCAATAATAGTAGTAGTAGTAGTAGCAGTTGTAGTAGCAGTAGCAGCCGTAGTGGTTTTAGTTATTGCTGTTGAAGTAGTACTAGCAATTGTTGCAGTAGCAGTTGCAGTAGTAGTTGCTTAGCAGTTACCGAAGTAGTAGTAGTAGTCGTAACAAAAGTAGTAGTAGTGGAAGTATTAGTAGTGATAGTAGACGTAGTAGCAGTGGCTGTAGTAGTAGCAGTAGTAGTAGTAGTTGTAGGACTAGTAGTGGCAATAGTAGTAGCAGTACCAATAGCAGCAATAGTAGGTGTAGTAGCAGTAGCAGTAGTAGCTGCATTGTAGAAGTAGTAGTAGTAGTAGTAATAATAATAGTAGTAGTAGTAGAAGTAGTAGTGGTA